>CAUYRH010108348.1:0-20017 GCA_963574655.1 Perodicticus potto
GTGAATGAATGTATCAATGAATGGACACAGTCCATTCATGGAATTGAGGCCTAGGAAATTCACATGAAATTGACCTAGGCATAGGAAATGGGGGTTCCACATTTAGTCCTAAGTGTAAAGTGAAGGAGACACCAAGACACAAGTGTCTCCTCGGCAGTTGTCCGGCCTTTTTGGCTATTGGAGTCTCCAGTGGGGGTTGGAGGTCCCCCTCCTTGCCTGTCATCCAGCCCACTGGCTCTTCAGCTGGCTGCCGCAGCAACGATACCACCAAGAAGGAGGTGGCAGGTCCGCCAGCTCCGCTGAGCTGGCTAGGGCGCCAAATGTCCTGCATCAATTCTCCTTCTTGAAGTAGAAACTCTAACTGCTGTTAGGGAAAAAGGTCAAAGACTCGATCTAACTGCTTCCTGCTGAATCGGGCGATGATAGAAGGGGGCAGTTAGGGTTTCTCTGGAGGGAGAGTGATACAGGGGTTCATGGACTGGAAACATCTTTATTGCATATGGCTTGATGACATTTCTGGAAAGCATAAATCTGATTAGTATAATCAGTAATAGGCAATGGTAGGACAGCATCAGGTCAGAAGCACTTATTCAGTGATCCTAAAAGAAAACCATATTAGGATTTTTCTTGCTATTTCCTAAACGATAACTTCAAACTTTCTTTTGGTTCACGAGTGTAGGTGGTCTGTGGTTGGCTGTCTTCATTGTCTGCCTCCATAGAAGGTGGAGGGTTCCAGGATTTTACTCGTGAATGATGTATGCAGGGATCGACTCCTATAACTTTAACAGCTGTAGAAGACAAGATAACAGGAAAGGGGACTTCCCAAGTTGGGGTTAGGGAAGGTGAATTAGAGGGGAGAGTTTGATCATGACTAGATCTCCAAGAGGGAAAAGTTCCTTTTTTAGTTAGTATGTCCCTCCCCAAAAGGGGAGCAGGACTTTCAGGCATGATTAAGGAGGCATGAGAGAGAGGCTTAGGGAGGCAATGAGAAAACACACCCAATTAACACCTGACTCCATAGTGTCAGATTATTTTAAAAGACAAATTTATCACTCAAGGGGCTCCAGACATTCAAAGAAACTTCCAGAAATTGGCTCTAGGCCCAAATCATAACCTGGAGAATCTTCTTAAAATAGCCACTATGGTGTTTTATAACTGAGACCTGGAGAGAAAGAAGGAAAAAGAGAGAAAGGAACAGAAAAGAATGACAGCTCTACTAATGGCACTCCCACAAACTAGCAACTTTCAGGGGCAGAGGGAAACCAGAGGAGCTACAAACAAGTGCTTCCAATGTGGTCAGACTGGCCACTTCAGAAAAGACTGCCCCCAGAAGTACCACTGGCTGGGCAAGCCACCTGGCCCCTGTCCAGAATGCAAGGGTAACCACTGGAGGGTGGCCTGTCCCCTGAGGCAAAGGCCTCCTGGGACAGTGACCCCATCAGAGCCCAAACTGGACTGAGGGTGCCTGGGGCAAATTCTCATGGCTCCAGTTTGTGTCATCACCCCTCAAGAGCCCCAGGTTTGCCTTATCATGGAGTGCCAGGAGATAAAATTTCTTTTGGACACTGGAGCAACCTTTTCTGTACTTCTCTCTAACCCTGGTCTTTTTTCTCCCAAATCCATAACTATACAGGGGGTGTCTGGAAAGCCGGTTACAAATTTTTCTCCCAGCCTTTAAGCTGCAATTGGGATGACTTGCTGTTCTCTACCTTTGAATTTCAATAATTTGACCAGGTATAAAATTCTACTGTTGGTCCTGTGTTAACTTTCCTTAGACGTTTGAAGATTCAGGTTGTTCTTTATTTCAGGAAATGCTTTCAGTATTCATATCTTCAGGCATTTTCTTTTGTTCTTATTTCATAGGTGTTGACCCCTTTTGCTTATTATATCTTTTTTCCCTATTTGTCATCTGTATCTATTCCTTTTTCTGAAATTACTTCAACATCTTTGTGGATTTTTCTCTTTCATTTTGTGCAGTTTTCTCAGTCCTGTGGTACACTTCTCCATTTATATTTGCCTTTATTCAAATGGCTTAAATGTGGCTTTCATCTCTGTCATCTATTTTCTTTTTCTTTTTCTTTTTTTTTTTTTTTTTGCAGTTTTTGGCTGGGGCTGGGTTTGAACCCACCACCTCCGGTATATGGGGCTGATGCCCTACTCCTTTGAGCCACAGGTGCTGCCCACTGTCATGTATTTTCTTTGTCTTCCATTTCTATCATAAAATCCTTCTCCTTGGTGGATTCTCTTCCTTTAGCTTCCATGCCCTCTCACACTGGTGGTAACATCTCCTTCCTTTCCATCATTTCCATCATTGTTTTTCTCCAATTTTTCTCTACCAGCTCTTTCTCTGGTCCATAAGTTCTAAACCTCATACCCTTCTGTGCTCAGTCTTAAAGATTCTTACTTTTCTCTCCATATTACTCACTGTTACTTTAGTTCTACAGATTTTAACAACATCTCATATCCTTCTGTGACTCCAGGACTTAAATTCCCAGCCCAGTCCTCTTCCCGTAAACTCATACCCAGCCTTCTAACAAATGCATTTCAAAGTTCTCCCAAACCAAGGAAATTTTAAATGAAGCTCTAGATTTTCTTTGTCAACCTTTCTTTTTTTTCTTTCTCCATCTTTTTTCATTTTGTATATGGTACCACTTTCCACTTGCCTATTCACACCAAAAACTTAGTATTTATTAGTGGTGTCTCTCACTCAAATCCAGCCAGCATTTGAGGGCTTTGATTCACACAATCTTGAGAAAGCAAATGTCAGTTGTGGTGCATGTCATTTCATAGCCAAATTCTTTGCCCCTTGAAAGGCAGCACCAATTTTCTTGGGATGAATAACAAACAAATTGCTTGGGGAAGGAAAAGAACATTTAACTAGTGAGCAAAATATCTTTGACCCTGGAAAGATTGATAATTAAGGTTAGAATTGATGAAGTAAATTTAATCCATAAGTATTAATATTTTGCATTAAACTAATAAATACACTTTGTACACTTTTTTACTTTTTGATTTTGTAATGTTTAAGAAAAGTTGCCATGTTTGAGTGTTTTCTATTTAAAATGTTTAATTACTCATTACACTTATAATTTTTATGTTGGAAAGTATATTCAGATACAGTCTTAAAAATATTTAAGATATAGTCTATCTTAAATAGGAAAAGATACAGTGCCATATAATGATGTTCCCATCAATGACAGATTGCATATACAATGGTAGTCCCATAAGATTATAACATTGTATTTTGACTGTATCTTTTCTAGGTTCAGGCATGTTTAGATATAGGAATACTTCTCATTGTGTTACAATTGCCTACAGTATTGAATACCTTGATATTGCGTATACTGTATATAGGCTTGTATCTCACGAACAACGGGCTGTATCATACAGTGTAAGTGTGTAGTAGGCTAGACCATCTATTTTTGTCTAAGGACAATCTATAATCTTTGCAACACCATGAAATTGCCTAACAATGTATTTCTCAGAATGCATCTCCACAGTTCAGTGATATATGACTATATTTGTTGGAGTTATAATCAAGACTTTCTTAAATACTTTGAAAGCTTTCATTAGTCATATAATTGAAATAATTAGAATTAAATACTTTAAATATGTAAATAAAATGTAAAATATTTAAGCCCCTTAACAGTAGTTGTTTCAGTTTCTCATATCGTTAAATTAAAAAATTAGGTTTTGATAAAGGAATCTAATAATTTCAATCCTATTAATGAAGAGGGGAGGGGAGACATAAAAGTCTCCAACCATCAGGCAGTACTCGTAAGTGCCTATGACAAAGTAATTTTCAACAAATATTTATTGAACAAAAAACTGAGACCATATCTATTTTAAAGAAATTATAATCCATTGGACATCTAGGCATATAATATGAAAATTTACTTAATAAATATATAAACAAAGTTTTGGGGAGGAAGTAGGATCTGACATATTTTATTAACCTTAACAGCAAGAATATACATACTTATTTACTTTCTGATTTTTTTTTTTTTTTGAGACAAAGTTTCTCTCAGTTTCCCATGGGTACAGTACCATGATATCATCATAGCTAACATCAACCTCAAACTCTTAGGGTCCAAAGATTCTCAGCTTCTGGAGTGGCTGAGACTACGAGCATGTGCCACGGTGCCCGGCTAGTTTTTCTTATCTTTACTTTTTCTTTTTTTTTTTTTAGTAGAGACAAGGTTCTTGTTCTTGCTCAGGCTGGTCTCGAACTCCTGCGCTCAAGCAATCCATTCTCCTCTGCCTCCCAAAATGCTAGGATTATAGGCCTGAGCCACTGCACCCAGGCATTACTTTCCGATATTTATAAAGCCAGCATCTACCAAATCCTCCCTCTGCATTCATTTACTGGCCTTCCCTCTTCTGGGAAGGCAAAGGATACACATTTTACGGCCGTGGTGTTTACTCTCAGAAAGCTGCCCATCTATGCAGTCACCTCAACCTCGAGACCAACACTGAGATTTCACTCTGTAACTGCATTGGAGGGAGAATCCATTTCACAGGTGGCCTGCATATTAAATTCTGGACTTCAGAGACCTTTTCTGAAAGGCCCATTTCCATTTTGGCAGCCAGTTAGTATTACCATATTGTTGATTTTATCAAGTGCCAGAAAAATTCAGTTTTCAAGCTTGGTGAAATTTCAGACTAAACTGTGCTACCATTATTCAGAAAAATCTTAAAGAAACAACCTTTGACTTATCTCCAGTTCCATTTAAAAATAAACATGACTATGCCTAAAATTGTAGACTTAAAGCTGAAATGCTCCATAGTCAGATGCTCATCTTGTGCCACTTTATAGGAATCTCCCCGGAGCCCAACCATTGGATCCAAGTCTTTGGTACCAATTTTATACATTGGAAGTGTTTGTAGGGTAAAAATACCAAACTCTTCTCCAAGCCAGACCTGACTCTCTTCCTTCTATGTAATCTGTTTCTATGTGTAAACTTTGTAGATGCATCTGTTTCAAGTTACATAAATACACCAAAGAAAGTATTTTATAGCAGGGAAATTTATGCACTCCATATTCTCACAGCTTTAAAATGGCCAAATTTATTCTCTTGAATAAATGCTCTGGGGATAAAATCAAAAGAACAACTCCAAAGCAATATTTGGAGAGTTTTTGCCAGTATCAGAGAAGAAGGTACACAAAAATAGACACATGTATATAACACACATATTCCTATTCTGCTATTGATGCTGAGATAGGGGAGAGACTACAGATATTCCAAATGATTTGAAAATTCCACAAATTTCTTTGTTTTCAACTTGAGATTTGTTTGTATGCTAAAATTTATATTTTCATATAGGTGTTTCTAATATGGGAGAATGCCAGGTAGAGCCATATAGAACAAAGGATTTTGTGCAGCATGAGGGTGACTACTGAAAGTCCTCCCTGGACTTTGAGGGGTCATGGACATTGAGGTTGCCACCAACTGACTTGCAGACAGGCCAGGAGAGATGGATCTCTGTGCAAGTGCCCTTCCTTATGTCCTTCCAGAGGCAAATGTAAGTCTTGGAGAGTGGAGCTCCATCATTGAAACTCTTTCTTCACCTTTCCCTGGACAGCTGCAACAGGAAGAGATTCTAGGCAAGACCAGGAACGAGAAGGTGGCGGGCGTGGAGGATGGGGCACCTGGAAGCAGCAGCTGAAATAGAAGGAGGGGGCTTCGCTTGTACAGCTATGATGGGCTTCAGGGCCCAGAAATCCCAGAAAATTTCCCAACCCATATCCCAGTAATCTCAGTCATTAATAAGTTTCCACTCTGCCTTTCAGTTAGGTCCAGGCCACAGACCACAGAGCCCTGGTTAACTGCTGCCCACACCTCTCCCATCTCTGTGTGTGTACCCCACCCAGCTTCAGCTGGCATTACGTTGGGAAGATTAGCTAGAGAAGAAGTTGAATAGCTTTTCAACTTTTGAATTTTGTCTTTTTTACAGGGAAACCTAAATCAAGCTAATAATTAACTTACTTAGCGCTATTATGATTTTGCCTCTTTAATTTAAAAAAATCCTGAAAAGGGAAGAATTTCAAAGATTTTCTCTGCATAACAAGTAGACAAAGTCTTGAAATGCCAATAGAGGGAAAATGAATGCAGCAAAGTAACAACAGAGACATCCATCATCAAGCACTGGGCACAGAAGCAAGGGCACCACATTTGAAATCAAGTTCGCTTGGAGTTGACCACACCATAGATACGCTCTTTGAAAAGAAGCGGGACTGTGTGTAGTAGATGGTCGTGTGCACTCTCTGCACTACAGGCATGAGGTCTGCACTCGAGCAGCTCTTTCATGCTGCAGTCCCCTCCTGCCACGAGGATTTTATGTTCTGGCTCCCAGCCCCGTCCATACATCCCATCATTCATTATCCCTTCACTTTCTGAAATGCATACCTATTTTTTATTCTGGCTCCTTTTGAAAAATCCACTTTTATGTTTACTTTTTTTCTCATTCCCCATTAATGAGCCAAATACCAATCCAACCATGACTGATAAACATAGAGATGGTGCTCTATTAAGAAAATAAAACACATAATTTTGGTATTAAATTGGAGACAATAAAGAATTGACACTCTCAAAATATACATTCCTTTAACGATTCTAGAAGTTTCTGAATACATTCCCAAAGCTTTGCATTTCTGTCACTTTTTTTCTCAAGAACCTATATTTAATAATGAAAGTAAATTATAGTATTAGTTGAAATTTGTTTAGTTCCTGTGCAGCAATCATATTTTGTGTACTATCTTTCATTACAAATGTATAATATTTAAGTCATATTATGAAGAAAATGGGTTTTTGAATGCTAACCTGGCCCAGCAACAGTTGTTTATAAGATTATACTTATGCCAGAGAATATTATAAAGAATGTCAAAAAGACTTCTTTTCAAACAATCCATTTTAAACTGAGGTGTGCCTGCATACCCATTAATAAAACATATAACCATCTATGGGTCTCAGTTTCTCAACATAATGCAAGTTTGATATGTTTTCCCCCTTTTTTAATATCAGCTGTGAGACCAACAAAATATGCTATGAATTCTCTAATTATCCTTATACAAAAGTCAAGTTAAAAGCATGGATGCAGCCCAATCAATCTAACATACATATTTCCTCTTTCTTGCCTATGCAGAGATTGAACAGGATGCAAAGCACCTAACTGCCCTGATTTCAATACCTGAAAAGAAGTCACTGAAAACTTTATTGTAGTGTAGAAAGGTAGTACTTCTCATTTTCCTGGGTTTAAAAACTTCTCATAGCTCACTTTCTGAGAAAATACCACTTGACCTGCATATCTTGCAATGGAAGAGCTACAATTACATATCTCTGAAACTAATTTTTATGTGCACAAAAATATGTTCCAGAAGTTTTGCCAGTGATTTTTCATTGACTGAGCAGAACTTGCTCCTCCAAATCCCTAGGGATTAAACGTCCATATATACCCCATGGCAACTGAGCCCTGCTTGCACAGTAAGGGTTCATAGAGTTTAGGAGCAATGTGAACTGGACATGGTTCTCTTTAATTTTTAATCATCTGCAGAATATATTTTTCATGGCTTACTAGTAAAATTTGCAATAAATTATGTGTTTGTGCATTTCACATATTTTGATTATGCCCTTATAGCTAATTAATTTTTCTCCAATGATCAATGCCCTAACTGTTTCATTCTTAATTAATCTTGGTTTTGCAAGGAAGAATTTTGGTTTAACTTTCAGTAAAATAATTACAAAATTATTTCCAGCAATGATAAGAAATAATTTCACTTCTCTCAACCAAATTTGAGTTTATTTTTTAATTTTTTTTTATTAAATCATAGCTGTGTACATTAATGCAATCATGGGGTACAATGTACTAGTTTCATATACACTCTGAAATATTTTCATCAAACGGTTTAACATAGCCTTCATGGCATTTTCTTAGTTATTATGTTCAGACCTTTATATTCTGCATTTAGTAAGTTTCACCTGTACCCTTCTAAGATGCACCATAGGTGTGGTCCCACCAATTACCCTCCTTCCACCTATTCCCTCCCTTCCTTCCCCTCCCTTGCCCCTTTCCCCAAATTCTTGTGCTATAGTTGGGTTATACCCTTCATGTGAAAGCCACCTACCAAGACTTAGCCAGAACCAAGTGTAAATGTCTTCTTAAAGTTCCTATACTGATACGGTTCATCTACCTGATAACCAAAGGGAAGAATACGAAACATCAATGTTTCCAGTAAGACTCGGTACATCTTCAGTTTTTTTTTTTTTTTTTTTTTTTTTTTTTGGAGTAGCTGCCTGTTATCCATGGAGGGTACATTCCAAGATGCCCTGCTGATGCCTGAAACATAATACCAAACCATACAGTTGCTATAAATATATTTTCCAGTTTTGGGCCAGGGCTGGGTTTGAACCTGACATCTTGGGTATATGGGGCCGACCCTTTACTCATTTGAGCCACAAGTGCCACCCAGTTGCTATGTTTTTTTTACCATACATACATATCTACAATAAAGTTTAATTTATAAATTAGGTGCAATAATAGATTAACATACGTAATAATGAAATAGAACAATTATTTAAAACTCATGTTTATTTCTGGAATTTTCCACTTAATATTTTTTAGACCACTGACCCCTGCTAACTACAATAGGAGAAAATGAAACTGCAGATAGTGGGGCTTGGGGGACAACTGCTTGTACTCACTAAGTAATTTGTGGCAAACAGCAATAGGAGAGAAGGCATCACGCCACTTTCTCTCCTGCCCTATGCTGTTCACTTCCTTTTCAAAACCAATATTGGACATCTTGTTAGTGATGTTATTCTAGTTTGGGGGAGAGGAGAAAACTACTTAGTAAAGAAGAGGAGAATAACAGCAGCAAGACAGAAAAAAAAGTGGAGAAATTATTTTAGCTTCTTTCTCACTCTCCCATCAAGATAATTGAATGCAATAAAAAAAAATGAGAAAACAAGTGACAAATAACAATAAGGAAAAAAATCATCAATTAGTTATGGGTCATCAATCTCCTTATTTTAAAAGAAAAAGGGAGAATTTTCTAATGGACACAACTGTTGAATTAAGATATCGACAGCTTTGAGAACAGCTGGGTGTCCAGTCCCTGGAAATGTACAAGCAGAGGCTCACCGACCACATGGCGAGGAGGATCTGGAGGAATTCAAGCACTAGTCCGGGGTTGTACACCTGTGAACCAAACAGGTGTTGAGCATCGTCTGCTCAGAAGGGCACCATAATTTATTTCATACTCTGCAGTCACTGTCTGGAAATTCTTAGTTTTTAGGACAAGAAGTTTACACTGGGGTGCAAAAATTATGTGGCTGGTACTAAGTATCAGACTAGTAATATGATTAATAAACACTTGAAGATCCTTCCTTTTTGTTGTTTTTTGTTGTTGTTGTTTGTTTTTAAGACAAAGTCTCACTCTGTCACCCTGGCATCTAAGTGCTGTGGCATCCTAGCTCAAAGGAACCTCAAACTCTTTGGCACAAGTGATCCTCTTGCCTTAGCCTCCCAAGTAGCTGGGACTATAGGTTCTATCCACAACTGCTGGATAGTTTTTAGAGATAGGATCTTACTCTTGCTCAGTCTGATCTTGAACTCGTGAGCTCGGGCAATCCATCTACCTGGGCCTTCCAAGTGCTGGGATTACAGGTATGACCTGCCACACCCAGCCTTAAAGATCCTTGTATTGAGGAAGTCCTTTGAATCTCTGCATGTGTGTACTCTGCCAACGCAGACTGAGAAATAACCTTTGCGTAATAATGTTGACTTTATGGGGATTAGTAGCAAGAAATATCAAATAAATAAATAAACCTATATTTTTCTAATTAATTATGATTAACTAAACACAGGAATGTGACTTGGGCAAAATGGGACAGTCCTAAATCTTACAGTTGGGACAGCTGAACATCATAATAGGCAGAAGAACCAATTACTTCTATGACATCAGTGTAAATTGAAATGGCCAAATAGGCGATGCAGGACAAGATGGCCTGGGCAAAGGAGGCAATAACTCATGCAAATTTTGGAGGCCGAGTAGGCTGTAGCTGTGTACATGACCCACTTGAAATAGTTAATTGTATGAGTTTATTCATTTTTATCTGATGAAAATTGGACTTTTGAAAATTTACTGCTACATTAAATCCTTCAAAAAATCTCATTCACATATTATAAGGTTTCTTAAAAACTCAGTAAAATAAGTTATAATTTTACTTGTTTTTCTAACATATCTTCAGAGAAAAATCTGAAGGCATCTCTGAAAGGGAAAACTCTGACATTAATATCATCTTGATCCTCCTCCATAGATGTCTCAAATATTCTCCACAGTGGGTGTGAGTAGTTTATTTCCCTTGACCCTCCTAAAATCCCCATTTGTAATACAGTGAAATCTGGAAAGCCCATATGGCTCAATGCAATTTTCTCATGGAAAACTCCTGCTAATAACAAACAATTTCTTTTGAGTTCCCTGGTGAAATGCAAAGCTCCTTTATCGTCAGAGGTTGAGAAAAAGGAATCAAAAAAAGGGAGCAACGCCGTATAAAGACTAAGAAAGATTCTACACAAATACCTTGATTTTTAGCATTGACCTTTAACTTTTGTGTTAAATGAAGCAGGTCACATTTATAGTGTGAATAGAAATAATTGAATACTTATTGATATGTGAAAAATTACTCTTCTTCTAACAATATGAATGTTGGGAAAGTTGGCTTTATGGAAAGAGCTAATATAATAAATCCATCGTTAATGAGTAATTATGAAATTGACTTCCTGTGTTAATCAGGCTTTTATAGAGAAAGGAATTGGCTCAAGTGATCACTATGTAAGTGTAATAAAGCCAAAATCTGCCTGGCAGAATGGACACCCAAGGGAAGCTTGCAATTTGAGTCCTAGTGCAATTCCTGGTGAACTCCTAGCTCAAGAGGTTGTCTGTCTTTTTCTATTAAAACTTGCTACTAATTGGATGATCCATTCACCTTATGGAGGACAATCTGCTTTACTCAAACTCTACCATTTTAATATAAATTTCATCTACAAAACACCTTTACAAAAATACCCAGAATAAAGTTTGAACAAATATCTGGGCACTGTGGCCTAGCCAAGTCAATACATAAAATTAGCCATCATACTTCCTTACAGAACTATGGTTAGCATACATAGCATACTAGCATACATTTTTAAATGAAAATTTTAAAGTATTCAAAATAATTTACAAATATGAATAACAACATTTAATATAGTGGGAGCTACATTTCTGCATAATCTAGCACCTTAGTGAACTAGATGGAGAAAATAAACAGGAATTTCTCAACTCAAAAGAAATTTTCATATTAAAAAAAATCACACAACTTTTCCAATCTTTCTTTTATATCTTCCTTGAAGGAAAACCTGATTGTTCAGATTCTGCTTCTGAGCACTCAAGGAGAGCATCTTTGTTTGTGCAATAAGTAGGCTCATTTAACCAAGGAAAAAGAACGTGGGCATGAAGAAAGAAAAATAAATATCTCATTATAGCATAAAAAGAACAAATTATGTATCATACTAAATAGGACATAGCTCATAAGTGATAAAAATAAAGAATTTTCTATGATACTCATAATTGAAAAAATAGAATGCAGAGTAAATTGAGTCTTAGCTGATGAGTGTTAAGAAAAAAATACCCTTTTTATCTAAGAAAAAAGAAATATTAGTCATACTAGATAGGCCTAGGGAAAACATAGATGACTATGAATTATAGACTTCCAGTGGCCTATAGACCAAGACTTAATTCTTGACTCTCAAAGGATAAATGAGTGCAGAATATCTCAATAATAATTTAAAATTTGTAAAAGAACTCAGAAATATTCAAACACCTCCATTTTACTGGTAATAACGAAAAAAAGATGAGTTAACTTTTGCTGCCGATAAAAATTAATTTGATACGTCTATGTTCATTCTAAATATATACTTCATTTAGGATCACAACAAAAAAATAAAAATTCTATGTCTAGTATTATGGGGGTGAGGCAAAGGTGATTTGAACAATGTTTTAGAATGTCTATGCTAAGAGTATCTAAAAGTACTAAAGTCTGCAATTTGAGAGCTCTCTTGTTGGCCATAGAATTAGGTCTGCAGACATTAAACTTTTTTAAAAGTTTTCTTATCAGAAAAGGTTTTTGCACAAAGAATACAATGGCAATTTTACTAACACTAGGAAACACTTCCAGATATATCTCCATTTAAATTTCATGCAGCATAAGCCATGTACAATTGTTCCTCTCTTTCATCTTAAAGGATGTGTTCCAGATCAGAGTGTTAACCTACGTAAGGCAATTAATTAGTTCTAGATTTATGCTGAGGCTTGGATTTGTTCAGAGAATTCCATATGAAAGGCAAAACCGAAAGTATGGAGAATCATACGAGAAAATGCTGAACATTTAGAGGCTAAGATGTATGTTGTTGGAATGTGCTTGTTTGAGCCCTAGATTCCCTTTGCTGAACTAGCTGTGAGCAGCAGTTTACTTCACTGCTCTGGGTGAAGTACTGTTTCCATTTTCTTACAAAATGAAGGCTTTGGTATAAATCATCTCCAAAGTTCTTTAATCTATAAAAGAAAGACCAGAAAAAAATATGAAATTCGAGACCTGCTAAATGCAGTTTGATTCTATGTAAGAAGGGTGTCAAGAAATTAAAATCATTCATGTTTACCCTAGAGTTTCAACCCCCAATAGATCTGTGTCAAAATAAAAAGATTTATGAATATAAGCACACCACGTACTTTTACCAAAAGTGCTATAATGTTTCATATCTGAGCTGGACACAGGATGATGAAACAATTTATTACTCTTGATAGCTTTTTTTAAATTAAAACAAGAATTATCAAAACGCACTCTCCATACACAGTAGGTATTTGTGATGAAAGTGTGAAGTATAATGAAAGAGACAAATTCTGTTATGTGAAATACTGCTTGACTTTCTCTTTAAATATTAAACCCAATATTTTTATTGACTGTAGGCAAGTCTTAAAGTTCCTCGATCAAAGTAAAATATGTAAATCAAAGTGCATGGTTTATTTTAAAGGGTCTTTTCTTGGATCTGAATAACCATCCTACTATATTTTTTTAAAGAAGAAAGATATGTGTGTGCGTTTTCTTTCCTTTTTTAATTGGAGGATTTAGCTCTTCAGGGTTTCCCTTTGAAAATAACATATTTTATGAACTCTGTATAGGCCATGCATCTGCTGGGCCAGAATAGGTTTAATTTCCGCTATTGCTGTGTTGGAATGGAGCCTGCAGAGGGGGCTGTAAACCAGAGGTTGCTTTGTAGAGAAACTGAGGCTTAGTGGTTTAGTGACCTGGAATGCAGCACCAGGGGGAACCACTGACTTCCTGAAAGGACGTGTGTATCACCACACCTTCCTGCTCCTTACACTCACATCAAAAGGAGAGTATGCTGATATTTCTCTATATTAGAAGATAGTAACATTAAAAGCAAGAACTGGCTGATTGGGATTTGAAATTACCTGAAAATTATGTGTGTATGACATTAGAAAAAGAAACACACATGCACACACACACAGAGAGAAATCTTGGCTATCATCACATGAATAATGTAATTTTAGCTATTTTTTAACTTACCTTCTAGGAATATGTAAAATGATTTTTATATACCAAGCACAAACTATAGGAAATAACACTTTATTCATTTTAAGCTTGATTACACACTAGAATTCATACATTTTGAACTGTAAAGTTCAATGAATTTTGATAAATTCATACCAAAGTCCCAATTAATGGAAAGAAGGCTGCCGTGATCACCTCAAATTCTCTTTAGCCCTTTTCTAGTTGACTCTGCTTGCCTAGGACGTCACTGTTCTAATTTCTATCACTGCAGCTCAGTTTCACCTGCTGTCGTCCCTCATCTATACACACACAGACAGGGATGTTTTAATGTAAAGTACATTAAAAAGATTTTTATTACTGTGATTTTCTTTATTAGGATGTTAGATTTTGCTCCAGAAAACAAATTGTCAGTGACTACCTTGTAACTTGGCCCTGTCCTAGTGAGTCTGTTTTGCTTCCTCGTTAATCCCAGGATGAGCTTCTCCATCTTTTAGTCTCAAGCATGGCCTTTTAGGTTGTTTGAAGACAAAGCTCAAGCAATGTGCCAATCCCTTTTAAATTAGTGGACTAAATTTTAAACACCAGATCCTCTCCACTGAGCAGCAGCTACACATCAGCTTTTCTCTTTCAGGGTTTCACCCGTCTGGCCCACGGAGTCTAAATCTTATTCATACGGGTGTAATTCACTCCTCACCTCAGAGTAGAGGTGAGTTTGAGAAGCAGATTCTGGATTCCAGCACTGTTTCTGCATCTTTTTTAGCTTCGGATTATGAGGTCCTAGTTAGGACTCTCTCTCGCAGTGTGACCAGCGCTTTCTGCCTGAGCTTGTGAACTGGGGCATCTCCTTAGGAGCAAGCTCTGCAGGGCATAATTCAGAGTTTGAACCTGTCTTTTCGAGGATAAAAATTCATTCAGATTTCTTCTGTTTGTGTTCCCTTCTGAGTGCCTTCACATAGTTCCTTATAAAATTTAGTCCAGAGTTTGTAATGATCTATTTCTGAAGCATTCATTTTATAAAATCTATTCTACATGTGAATTTCCTGGGCCTCAATTCCATGAATGGACTGTGTCCATTCATTGATACATTCATTCACTTTGCCGCGGGGTGGGGGGGCGGGAGAGGAAGAAAAGAAAATATGTTATGAAAAAATAATAAATAAAATAAAATAAAATCTATTCTACTCTTACACAGCCAGAACTCCAGTTCTTCCAGATTTTGAAATATTTAGTGAATAAAAGTACTGTGCTAGTACTTGTACCAATACAGATTATTTGATTAAACAATTAGCGAAACAATAAAACACATAGTTTTAAAATATAAAATGTTTCCAAAAGAAGAGATTTCTGAGAGAAAACACAAGCAAATAATTTAGATTGGATTTCACAAAGTACCTTTATAGGAAGACAAAGATTTGCTAGGTAATAAGAAGGGAAGGCTTAAGCAATAGGAAAGAGCTTGTTTCAAACAGGAAACTGAAAGTAGGTCAGTGTGAGTCGATTTTATTAAGTGAGCAAAAGAGAAATAACAAGAAATTGGTGTGAACTCATCTCTTAGAATATTCATAAAAGTGCTTATAAAAATATATCTGTATACTGTCTATGATAGAAAGCTATTGAAAGTTGTTGATCAAAGGAGTGACATTTTGACTCCAGCACGGACTGTGTATGCACTTTGGCTAAAATAGGAAGAATGATGGGATTATTTCAAGTGCAATTAATAAAGGAGATATTCTATGGGAGTGGTAATAACAGTAGATAGAAGAAATAACAGTATTTTTTGAAGGACAGTGGAAACAATTTTAAAAAGTCTTTAATTTTTAAAACATTATTTTATTATTTAAATCAATAGTGTAGCTCAGAACAGATCTGGGGGGAAACCTGTTCAAGAATGTATTACTTTTCTTATCTTCATGAATGTATTCTGTTATTAAATAACATATGACTCATCATTTCTTAAAAATGTACGGCTATCAAAATAATCTTAGATCATCTAGTCTAATTCTCACTTTAAATGACAGCCCCTGTACATGCTTTTCTACTTATTCTCGTTAATTTTTTAAACAAATCTGGCAAAGAATTTGTTTAAATCAAGAGAATTATGGTTGCCTAAAATTTCTGATTTCTAATGAAATGAAATGTGCCTCTTAACTTTTACTTAAAATTACTTTATTAATGAAATACCCATGAGTAAGTCTTACTTTACATTGATGAAACTTCTTAAACCTTAAATTTTGCATATATATTTGAAGTGAAAAGTTAGTATCCTTTGAATGTTTTAGTATTCTCTTAATAATCACAACCTAATATGGTATTCTAAATTTCAAAGCACTCTATCACTTCTCTCATTTCCCTTAGTTTTTTCTTTACTTTTCACCATTCTTTGATAAATCTATGCATATTAGTATAGTAGACTGATCTGCTTCTTACATAATTTTAGACTATTTCTAGGTATCACTTATTATATCTTGCCTCTGGAAAAATTTAATTTCACTAAACCATTATACATTTCTTAGCATCTATTATATTTAAATAGCATCACCTTTTTGTTTGTGTTCATTCACTGTCTTCTGATTTTAATCATAAACCAATTTTTTTCACTGGCCACAGCACTCTATCCAGGGTGACAGCTTGAGGCTCTGTCTCAAAAATCTTCATTTCTTAAGTTCATCTATTTCCATATAAATATGTATACTTTGGACATATCATATCATGCCAATACCTAGTATATTAAATATTTGTTTTG
This sequence comes from Perodicticus potto, assembly GCA_963574655.1. NCBI lineage: Eukaryota > Metazoa > Chordata > Mammalia > Primates > Lorisidae > Perodicticus > Perodicticus potto. The sequence continues at coordinate 16,354 of CAUYRH010108348.1, forward strand.
CACAGCCCTATTATTGCTCATTATAATACGCTCTTCAGCATTACATTCCAGTCTACCAGTATTTTTTTGTTAGAATATACTTAACTTCAGTGGTGCCTGTGGCTCAAAGAAGTAGGGCGCCAGCCCCATGTGCCAGAGGTGGTAGGTTCAAACCCAGCCCCAGCCAAAAACTGCAAAAAAAAAAAAAGAATATGCTTAAATTTTTATTTTTGCATATTAAAGACATTTCACTTTTGTCTTTTTAAACATAAAGGAAAAGTTGCTCCTTAAAACTTTAAGATTATGATTTCTACTATGAATTTGTTCAAAGCCATTTCATTTTCAACCTAATTAAAATCATTTTGTTAGGCAAAGTCCCTATCGTAAAGACTAGGCAAAGTCTCCCAGAGGTGTGCCATAGAGCCTTACATTGTGCCCATTAGGTAAAAATCACACCAATCTCTCTTTCCTTCTCCTCTCCTTCCTCCTCCCTCCACTCAACTTGCCTTAAGTTGAGTTTTTCCCTTGTGTAGGTATATATTAGTTCATCGATTGGCTTCATATTAGTATTGAAGGTATTGGATACTTGACTTGCCATTCTATGATACTTTACTAAGGAGAATGTTCTCCAACTCTATCCAGGTTAATACAAAAGACGTAAAGGTCCCATCTTGTTTAAGGCTGAATAGTATTCCGTGATATACATATGCCACAGTCTATGAATCTATTCATGAGTTGATGGGCATTTGGTTTTTTTTCTGGGTAGGAGCCCAGTAATGGGATTGCAGGATCAAAAGGAAGGTCTATTTTGAGGTCTTTGAGGAGTCTCCATATTTTTTTTTCAAAGAAACTGTATCAGTTTGCAATTTCTCCAATAGCATAAAAGTGGTCCTGTCTCCCCACAACCGCACCAGCCTTTGCAGCTTTGGGACATTATAATGTGGGCTATTTGTTTTCTTCGTTATTTAAATGTTTCCTCTTTCACCTTATTTTCCTTACAAACACATAGTTGTAAAAATCAACATTTGGTGATTTTTCTTCCATAAATCTGCCCACTTTAGTGATAGACTTTGAATAATCCTCTATGATATTGTAAATAACATCTACAAAGATACCTCAGTTCTGAGCCTTCACTGGCAGCAAATTGAGACCTTTGTTTTTTTTTAAATCTAAGATATAAGAACTGTGTAGATATTAGTGAACATTTTAGTATATATACTAAAAATACACATTATATGTACATATACATATATATATAGACAAGTTATGATACAAACTTTTAGATTTTTTTCACCAAAAACTAGTACCTTTATTCAGATGTATTTTGCATTTTTCTTTCATTTTCACTGTAAAAGCCTACTTGTCACCTTTTTCTCCAGTGCCATTATCTCGTCTCATTGTGCTTGACTGCAATTTGCACTTACCTAGAGACTTTGCTTCTCCTTATGTTTTAATATACTCCAAATGCCCATCTAATGCCAAATATGAAAAATTTTAAAACTATCTTCTATAACATTGGCAGACAAATGAATCAAGCTCCCTTCAAGAGGCTTTGTATTCTTTCCTTGTACCAACAACTTTCCTTTTACTTAGAAAAATTGTATTTAGACAGAATAGCTGAATTCATATATGGATTAAGTTTTCCTTACGTGATTATTTATGAGACAGTGGATAATTGCTCCCTAAGCCTCTTTTCTGTACCCCTTTCAGATACCCTTTACTTTTCAATTATTTTGTAAATATTGTTATTTTATTTCAAAATATGAAGGGGGTACAAATGTCATTGTTGCATAAATAGTTTTTATTATGTTTATATCAGGGCTGTCCCTGTGCTATCACCCAAAGAGTGTTCATTACGCATATTAGGTAGGATTTTACCTCTCGCCACATAGCCTTATCCCTTCATCATTTCCAATGCTCATATAGGCCCATCATAGTTCCAAATTATTAGAAAGTATATGTGGTGCTCATTTTTTCATTCTTGATTTAATTCACTCCAATTTCATCCTAATTGCTGCCAAAGACATTAGTTAATCCTTTTTATGACTGAGGAGTACTCTATAGAATACATGCACCACATTTTGTTAATTCACTGATGAATTTATGGGCACTTGTGTTGACTCCACATCTTTGTAATTGTGAATTATGCTGCAATCAACATTTGAGTGCAGATGTCTTTTTAAAAAAAATGACTCCTTTCCATTGGGTAAATACCCAGTATGAATGATAGTTCTATTTTTTGTTTTTTGAAATAAAACTCTGTTTTGCACAGAGTTTGTACTAATATGCAGTCCCACTTACAGTGTGTAAGTGTCCTTTTCTCTTTCCATCCACATCAGAAGCTATTGTTTTATGACTTTTTAGTAACAGCCATTCTCAGAGCAGTAAGGTGCTACCTCCTTGAGGCTTTAATTGAAAACATTTGTCATTGTCTTTTGACCACTATTTAACAGGGTTGTTAATTTTTCTCTTGCTGATTTGTTGAGTTCTTTGTAGATTCTGGTTTGCAAATATTTTCCCTCATTCAGTATGTTGTCTACTTGTTCTGTCAATTATTTCCTTTGCTATACATAAGCTTTTTAATTTACTAAAATCCCATTGATTTATTTCTGTTGTTGCTATATTTGCCTTTGGGGTCACAGTCATGAATTCTTTGCTTTTGCCTATGTCTAGAAGAGTTTTTCCTACATTTTCTCCTATAAACATTATGGTTGGAATTCTTACATTTAAGTCTTTTATCAATCTTGAATTAATTTTTGTAAGTGGTGTGAGCTTGAGAGGGGTGGTGTGAGGGGTGCTCTTTCATTCTTCAGCTTGTGGCTATTCAATTTTCCCCAAATCATTTTTTGAACATGGCTTTTTTTCCCCAGCGCATGTTGTTGTCTGCTTTGTCACAGATCAAAGTCTGAATAGTCAAAGCAATCTTAAGAAAAAGAACAAATCTGGAGTCACCCTGTTACCAAATGTCAAACTACACTACAAGGCTATAGTAACCAAATCAGCATGGTATTGGTACAAAAATAAAGACAAAGACCAATGGAACAGAACAGAGAACCCAAATATAAAACCAGGTACTTAACACCAATTGATTTTCCAACTTTTAATAAAGTTAATTTATGTTAAAAAGTTTCCAACATAGTGGTTTTAAAAAGTCTGGCACATTTGTTAGTTATTATGGCGGTTCTACATCTATTTTCATATCATCTTTGATGTTTAGAGTGATTATATTACTTGATTTAGACAATGAGACATTTGGAGTACTGAAGTGTACCAGTTCTGGGTAAAAGTTGTATTAGCTAGTGTATGGTAGGTGTGTTTTCATTCTCCACACATAGCAAATGTGGACACTTTTATCTATATGGACCCTGCATGGTTTAACTATTTTTCATTGGAAATAATTATTTTCTTTGTGTTAAAGAAAAGTTTCTCTTAATTTAAAAAGAAAAGATATGGAAGAAAATTTAGCATAGTATAGATTACACACATTTTCTCAAAAGCAATTCTCAGAATAAGGGTTTGGAGATAGCTTTGGGGGTTTTTAGCAGTGTTTGATTTGAATTTTTTTTTTTTTTTTTTTTTTTTTTTTTTTGCCAAAAAAAAAGGAATTTAAGTAAACAAAAATGTATTAGATATTATGATTTGGATAATCAAAGTACTAAAAGAGCCTTACAGAGAATCTTGAAAA
>CAUYRH010108349.1:0-77588 GCA_963574655.1 Perodicticus potto
GGCGCCTGTAGTCCCAGCTACTTGGGAGGCGGAGGCAGGAGACTTGCTTGAGCCCAGGAATTGGAGGTTGCTGTGAGCTGTGATGCCAGGGCACTCTATCCAGGGCGATAGCTTGAGGCTCTGTCTCAAAAAAAAAAAAAAAAAAAAAATATTAACATTGCAATTCTTATGTAATCATTTCTTTTGCTTTTGCCTCTAGGAAACTCACAGATGGATTTATAGCCAACCTTTAAGTACTGCACAGGGCCTGAGGGTACGCCTTCTGAATAATCTCTTGCTCAAGCTTCATGTAATAATTCAATCCTCCCTCTCTCATCATCCTGAGTCTATTATTCTTTATCTCCAAGTTGTGAAAATATTTTATAGACTTCTCAAATGATTTTCTTTTTTTTTAAATATTAAGCAATATTAATAATAATAATGCCAAGAAAGTAATGTTCACATTGTCAAATAAGAGTTTGTCTATCATAGAATGCTTTGACTCTGAGGCTCAGTATGAAGTCATCAGTTAACTTCTTATTTTTTTTTCCAAAGTCTCAAAAAGTAGACAACTAATATTATATAAATAAAAGCAAAAGACAGTTTAAAAAAACAGATCATGCCAAATCTTATAGACAATAGAAAAAGAAGAAATATTTCAAAATCATTCTACTTGATCTAGATATACCTGATATTGAAATTGGAGAAAATATATTATTATAAAGGGAAATTACACAAACATATTTCACTTATAAATGAGGATGCAATATCCTAAACAACATATTGACAAGTTCAATTGAAAATTAATGTTTAAGTAATGTACTTTGGTCAAAATTGAATCCAATTTATGTGAGAATTAGTCACTATCAAATGATTTTCTAATTTAGAGTAGCATAAAAATTTTTAAGTTTCAGTCTTTTTTTTTTTTTTTTTTTTTTTTGAGACAGAGTCTTGCTCTGTTCCCAGGCTATGGTGCTGTGGCATCAGCCTAGCTCACAGCAACCTCAAAGTCCTAAGCTCAAGCCATCCTTCTGCTTCTGCCTCCCCAGCAGCTGGGACTACAGATGCCTGCCACTATGCCCAGCTAGTTTTTCTATTTTTAGTACAGACAGGTTATTCTCAAATTCCTGACCTCAAGGGATCCTCCCACCTCAGCCTCCCAGAATGCTAGGATTACAGATGTAAGCCACCATAACTGGCCTAAGTTTCATTCTCAATGAACTTAAGTTTTAAGTCTTATTCTTAATGAGAGGAATGACCTATAATTTTTCCATGCTTATATTGACTTGGGAATAGTTAAAATTTATTTCTTCCTTTATTTTGCTTATAAATATTGACTTTTTCCTAATATAATTTAACACAACAATGCTTACAATGGATTTAAGCTACAAAGGTTACTATGGTAAATGTTAGCACAAATGTTAATAAGTATTGTTTATCACAAAATTACAAAATTAAAAGATGACAGAGCAAAAAAAGTCTCAGGGGGTTCTAAAGTTTAATTCCCCCATATCACAAATGAGAAAAGCCGAAAGCCAGAGAGCTCAAACAACTGTCCCAAAACCAGTCTTAGAGTCACCGCTGGAGCAGGGCCTCCAGCTTGGGTGAGTCTGCTCCTCAATCAGTGTTCTTTCTATAACAGCTCCCCACCTTTTGTTACTATATGCCAGGGAGTGGTAGAATGAATAATGGCCCCTCACGATATCCACCTCCCCTGACCAATCCCTGGAACCTATAAATGTTACTGAGTGCAGCAAAAGAAACTTTGCAGATGTGGTTAAGTTAAAGACCTTGAGACATGGAGACTATCCTCAATTGTCCAGGTAGGCACTAAATGCAATCACAAGTGTCCTCATGAGAACACTCATGAGGCAGAATGAGGTTTGATTATGTAAGAGGAGAAGGCAATGTGGTGGCAGAAGCAGAGACTGGGATGATGTGGCCATAGACCATGGAATGCCTTCAGCCTTAAAACCTGGAAGAGGCAAGGATCAGATTCTTCCCTGGAGCTTTCAGAGGGAGCACAGCCTGCCAGTAACTTGATTCCAGCCCAGTGATAGTGATTTCAGAATTCTGTCCTTCTGGGACAGAAGAGAGAATAAATAAATCTGTGTTGTTACAACCCACTAATGCCTGCAAATTTTCTACAGTGATGACTATGGCCTTTGTCCAAATCTGGCCCATTATCTGTTTTTATAAATAAAGATTTATTAGAACACAACCTTGCCCATTCCTCTTTGGAGAATCTCTGACGGCTTTAGTACTACATTAGCAGAACTAAGTACTTTCAATAGAGATCACATGACCTGCCAATCAAAACTATTTACAACCTGGCCCTTTATAGAAAAAGTTTGTTTTTCTGCATTGAGCTATAAATTAATTTCTCGTATTTTCATTGCCCTTTCAGACTAACAATAACACATATTCATTATGCAAAATTAAAACATTAACAAACTACATCTACAAAAAAATCTGGCATACATTCCCCAATTTGTTCTTTCTCTCTACATACATGATAACATTTACTCTTTCTGTTGCTGTTAATCTGTGTTTAGTAAGTCTTCAGATATTCATAAATTACAGAGGACTGTATAATTCAGAAAGATGATACAGGTGGGGGACTTTTTAATAAGCAAGCCAAGAATAAAAAGAATAGTGTGAAACTGACAGGCTCCCAGCATGCATACTAGAGAATCTATAATAGGGTCCAGTTGGGAGCAAGAAGGATGAATGGGTTCACCATGGATCTTAGCATCCCCAAGACCAAGTCTAGATCTCTTCTTCTGCATAGCCATCCCTTAGCCTCCCTGGGCATCAATTCTCTTATCTGTAAAATGGAGATAAAAAGACTTATGGAGCAAAGTCACTAAGTAACAACTATAAAATCTAATAGTGCGAAGCATCCCACATAGTGCCTGGTATATAGACTGAAGAGAAACAATTGCTGTCATTTTTCATGAATGTCTTGGCTTAAAATATTAAGCCAGGAAAATGACTTTTAAAATAACTTTTAAAGTCTTGTTTCTAATTATAAAAGCAATGCATGGTTATTTTAGATAACTTGAATGTGATGGAAGTCATAAATTAAAATTATCTTTTAATCTTACCACCCTGAAATTGTCTTATTTACTATTTTTTTTCATATTTCCTTCCAGTGTTTTTTCTTGTCTTTTTTTTTTTTTTTTTTTTTTTGGAGGTGGAGTCTTGCTTTGTTCCTCAGGCTAGAGTATAGTGAAGCACAGTGGCATGATCAGAGCTCACTGTAGCCTCAAACTCCTGGATGATTGACTTCCTGCCTCTCGGCCTCCCAAGTAGCTGAGACAACAGGTGTGACACAGCCGCCACCTAGTTAATTTAATTTTTTTAAATGTTTGTAGAAATAGGGTCTCAATATGCTGCCCAGGCTGGTCTCAAACTCTTGGCCTCAAGTGATCCTCCCACCTTGGCCTCACAAAGGATTGGAATTTTAACTGTGTGAGCCACCTCACCCAGCTCTCCCGTCTTTTTTCTATGTGCACAGATCTGTGCCCATTTATAACAAAAGTTGAATCCCATAATGTGCAAAGTTTGTGCCTTGTTTTTTAAATTAAAACTATATTTTCCCATGCCATCAAATATTTTTGGAAAACATTTTTAATACCCATTCATTTATTTCCCATAGATATATTTTAGTCACGGTAAGTCCACAAAGATGTTCCAGGCACCTATCACATGTTGGACACTCTGGCTGATATTGAAAGGGTAAAAGAGGAATTAGATGTTTTCCCTGCTCTCAGGGAGCTTATAATTTTGTAAGAAAAAGAATGGCAAGCACTTTTATAGTCTCTAATACAAGAAAGAAACAAACAAGCATGATTTAAAAAAAAATACAATGGATTTGGGGTGAGTACAAAGCAGAGTTTTTCTCTCTCACTTTAAGTTTTCCTCAATAATACTTGCAAATAAGTTACTATCATTTGAGGGATGCTGGCAAGAACATTCTTTGCCGAGAAGGGAGAGATTTCTTCCCAGTGAGCACTGTCTGGGAGGTATTTTGAAAATGCAGCAAGTCCCTTTAAAGAGAAGGGAAATGAGGAGATTGTCATGTCTGTCTCACCTTAGATAATAAAGGCTGGGTCGCCATCAGAAATTGGAAACAAATTTTAGGAAAACCTCTCTGAAGTTTCCACAAGGTGATCTAATTAAGATATGACTGGCAGCCATGAAAAGCTTTGGTACTGCCAAACCACAGGGAAATTTTAGATGTAGAAACACAAGAAATATCTTTCTGGATAACCAAATATTTTTTAAAAGAGTCGTATAGTATGGGCTTCGACTTCCAAGACATCATTGACTATTTTTCTTGCCCTCCAGCCAAAGATAACCTAAAACAAGGGAAAACACCGGCTATCCCACAAAAAGCCAGACAAGTCAGAAATTTGCAATGAATCTTTCTTTGCCTCAGCAAAGACCAAGCCAAAAAATCCATCTTCGGCACATTGGAATGGAATCTCTTAGGTCAACTAACAAGACCCTCCTTGCAGGGGTGCTGACACAAACGACTCCAGAATCCCCTGCAACATGTGCCTCCATCTGTCCTCAAAAAGTACTTTGTCAATCGGATCCCAGATGTTCTGTGTGTCCTCTGAATGCTGGCAACTTCCCTTAACTCCAGAGAAGAACCAGTTCCCACTCAAATAACAGCTGGTTCTATATATACTGAAATTGTCTTGGAGGGATCCTTTGTGTCAGTTCGTCTTATATGACAAGTAATAGAGGCAAAGAGAAGCCACCAAATTCACTCCACAAGCCTCCTTTTAAGCAAGAACAACAACCTCAGATGACAACCCTTGAAAAGTCAGATTTCACCTGATTCCTTCTCCTTCTTGAATGTTCATATGGAAGATTTAGATAAGTGGAATATCCTGGGACCCTAGGAAAATCTCCCAAAAACAAGCTACTCAAGTTGATTATATGATCTAATTTCTTCATTCTTCTTGAAAGACATCATTTTATCTTCATTTCAATTGTATTCTTAAACTTGTCCTATAAGTTAGAACATTTTGAGATAATGGAACATTTGTTGAGTTTTGACTGAGCAGAATTGAATCTTTCTAGGATGACTGAGATATTAGCCAATCAAAGAGTACTATGAAGGGTCTCTCCAGTAGTTGGTGGTATTGATCCTTTTCATTTCAGCCGTTTGAGTGTGTGTGTAGAAGTTTCTTTTTATGGTTTTATTGTGCATTTCCCTGGACACTGATGATGTTGAGCATATTTTCATGTGACTATTGATTATCTGTTTATGTTCTTTTGTTAAATTGTCTGCTTTTCCCCCATTGTTTTAAAAAAAAATGGTTGCTTGTCTTTTTATTATTGAGTTACAGAAGTTCTTTACATATTATTGATACAAGTACTTTGTCAGAAATATGTGTTGTGAATATTTTCTTCCAGTCTATGGCTTGGCTATTTATTTTCCTTGAAGATGTTTTTCTAAATTTTGACAAAGTTAAACTCACATGTTCTCTTTTATGCTTTATGCTTTCTGTATCTTCTCTAATAAATTTTTGCCTACCATAATGTCATGAAAATATTCCTCTAGGTTTTCATTTAGTAGCTTTATTGTTTTAGATATTACATTTTAGAAATTATACCCACCTCAAATTGATTTTTATGTATGGTGTAAAGTTGGGGTTGAGGCTCTGCACACACTCTGGGATATTCATAAGTGAATATTCCATGATTCTAATACCACTTATTTAAGAGGATTTTCTTTCCACATTGAATTTCTTTGGCGCTTTCCTCAAAACTTATTTAGCCATATATTTTTGGTTTTATTTCTGGACACTCTAATCTGTTTTATTGACCTATATGTCTAGCTTTTCACCAAAGCCACATTGACATAATTAATAGTCTTAAAGTCAAGTACAGCGGGTCCAGCATCTTTGTTCTTCTTTCCAAATAGTTTAGGCTATTCTTGGTGCTTTTTTTCCAGATAAAATTTAAAATCATCTTATCTGTTTCTAGATAAAAATTTTAAGCACTACAATTAAAGTTGATGAGACAAGTCTTGGCTATGAAAAACATGAGAGAAACTTTGAGGTGAACACGCTGGTGGCAAGCACATGGGGGAGGGGAGCAAATGACAAAACAAGGAACACGAGCCAGGGTGGAGACTGCTACGGACTGGCTTGTATCCCCCAAGTGTTGTAAATTCAAGTCCTTATTCCCAATGTGATGATGTTTAAAGATGTGCCTTTGGAGATAATTAGGTCTAGATGAGTACATGAAGATAGAGACTGTACTGTGGGATAAATGCCCTTGTAGTATAGAAAATGACAGCAGAGAGATTGCTCCTTCTCTCCACTGTATGAGGAAAGAAGGCAGCTGCCCACAGACAGGAAGAGAGCCCTCACCAGGCACCAAATCAGCCAGCCCCTTAATCTTGGACTTTCCGGCCTCCAGAACTGTGAGATGTAAATTGCCGCTGTACAGACCACCCAGTCTGTGATTTTTTTTTTTTTTTTTTGTAGAGAGTCTCACTTTATTGCCCTCGTTAGAGTGCTGTGGAATCACACAGCTTACAGCAACCTCCAACTCCTGGGCTTAGGCGATTCTCTTGCCTCAGCCTCCCGAGTAGCTGGGACTACAGGTGCCCGCCACAATGCCCAGCTATTTTGTTGTTGTTGCAATTTGGCCGGGGTGAGTTTGAGGTTTGTGGTATATGGGGCTGTCGCCCTACCCACTGAGCAACAGGCGCCGCCCCAGTCTGTGATGTTTTGAGAGCCCAAGCTGACTAAGGCAGAGCTTTAGGTATAAAAGGGGAAATTATCATTGGCCTTAAAGCTGACAATTTAATTTGATCAAAGGGCCATGAGAACTTCCAATGGCAGATTGATCATATGCATTGATCTCCATTCTTTTCCAAAATTCTACTAAAATGATAGCAAAGGAAAACATTAAACCCATGAAAACTAAGAGAATGGTAGAGAAGATAAGTCAATCAAACTTTTGAAGGTGGAGAGTACATGGGGAGATAATAACCAGCCTAAACACAGAGGAGGAAGTTGAAACCAAAAGCCTATAGACCAGTGGTTCTCAACCTTCCTAATGCCACGGCCCTTTCATGCAGTTCCTGGGGGTTGCAACCCACAGGTTGAGAACCACTGCTATAGACAATGCCAAGGAGAAACAAGAGCTGTGTCCTCCTGAGCCCCAGAAAGGATCAAGAACTAGAAGCAGGGGTTCCCATAACAAGGTGGGGCTATGAGCAGTGAGGTCCCTGAATCCCCCCAAGCACAGAAAAACAGCACTACCAGACAGAAATATAATACATTCCTAGCAAGCCAGGAATGTAATTTTGGATTTCCCAGTAGTCACAGCAAAAAAAAAAAAGGTAAAATTAAGTTTACTGATGAACCTGGTGAGTCTGATACATAATCATTTCTGTGTGTGATCATTATTTTAAAATTATTAATGAGATACTTAACCTCTTTGGAGTAATGCCTTCAAAACCTAATATGTATTTTATACCCACAGCAGATCTCAGTTCTGAGCAGTGACATTTCAAGTGAGGGGTTGGGTAAGGGACAATGAAAATCTTATGTAACAGATCCAAAGAGACCCTGAGTGCAAAGACCCAGGTACAGAGAGGGTCAGGAGTCCAGTTGAAATGAAATCACCAAGAGTTTTAACTAAAAATCTGAATTCTGAACAGTAAAAACCTCCAGCTTCCTCTCACCAAAGAAATCAGAACATGAGCAATTGATCTCTTCTCGCACTAGCCCCCAATTCAGGAGATTGGGGGTGCTTTTAAGGACCTTGGAAGAAACTAAAGCAATTTAGAGGGCAAAATAAAAACTTCAGAGATCAATAACATCAAAGGACTAATAGCCAATATTGCATCCTTAAAGCAAAACCTAGATACCCTAAAAGTGAAGAAGATATTTTGAAAATTAAAAATACCATAGCTAAGTAAAAGTGCCAATAAAGGGTTAGATAATAAAGAGAAAGTCATCCTGTAGACAGGGGGAAAACCAAAGGACTAAACAACGAAAGAGACAAGATAAGCCACGAGAGGAATAAACCAAGAGATTTGATACCCAATGAAGTTCAAGAAAAAGAGAATAGAAAAGACATTGATAGGAAATTCACAGGGAAATACTATGAGAAAAGTGTCCCAGGAGTTATTTTGTTGTTGTTACAAGCCTTCTTGTACTATATGAGTTTGAAAAGTATGTGCGTATATTACTTTGATAAAAGTAGTACTCATTAAAAAACAAAACCTGCTATAAAAGATGGGGAAAAGAAGTCATTAAATTTTGCTTAGGTGTCTTAGGATGGGCTGATGGGGTTATCAACCATTCCTGATGAACGTAATCTCTGTTCCTCTTACCTAGCAAATATTAAATGACCACAACAAAGTCATCAGATAAATTTGCCTCCCTCTTCCCACCCCCACACCTTGTTTTACAGCATTATTTTACTGCAACAACAACAGGAAAAAACCTCTGGGCTTTAGACTGCAGAAAATCTTGTTTGCACATCAAGGCATTTTTGTTCAAATTCAAAATCTGTGGTCTAGACATTTCTTTGGCACCTGTCAACTTCGTCCAAGAGAAATGAAACTCAAATAAAAGGGAGGGTGAGGAATGCTTTAGAGTAATCCCCTGGAAGAGATTCTGCAGAGGATGTTCCCACTCATGACGGGCGGGATTTGTCTCCACTGGTCACTGTGCCAAGGGTGAGCAGTGGGAAGGGCAGAGTGGTGGTGAAGTTCTAGGAAGTTCAGGAAGCCCACGATCACTGGCACCTGAAGGGAGTGGGGGCTGACTACCAGTGCCCTGGATGGGTCCTTGTCTTCAAGAACATGTGCTCTGGCCCCACGCTGGACCAACCAGATAGGCAGCTCTGGAGGTGAGGCCCAAGAACCCACATTTAATGGGAACTCCACCTCTCCACTCCTACCCCCATTTATTCCCATACACACCAAACAAAATTAGAGAACCTCTGGGACCCATGTGAGTGCTATTTAATTGGAATCACTGTGGAACTTTTTCCAAATACAGATATCTGGGATTCACCCCAAAGTGTATTGAATTAAAATAGGTAGAACAAAGTATTGAGGGTGATTCTGATATGCTCCTCTACTTAAAAATTCTTTGGATTTTGGGTCAATCATTTCCAAATTCTTGTGTCTCTTAAGATTTTCTGGAAAGCATTGTAAAAAATGAATTCCTAGGTCCCATGGCTTCTGCGTCATGCAGTCTTCAATGAAGCCCAGGAATCTGCATTGTGACAGATTTCCCAAGTGACTGGATGTAAGACATCCTGAGAACTCATTGTTGAAAATGCAGCTTCAGGCTCTGAAGCTTACAGTGACCTCAGACCATATCTTCATAGTGTATAACCATCTTATTTAATGGGCTGGAAGAACATTACATGGGAATCTGGGTTGGCATATCCAGATGCTTCCTAAGCAAACACTCATCCGATTGCATCTACATTCCTATGTTTAAAAAAAAGACATGTCAGGAATGGGTTTGCCTTGGACCTAATTTTCATCTCAGGACTTTTATCTCATATCCTTCTTATTAAGTGACCTCGAGCATGCACTTCTGGGAAAGGAAGTATTCATTTTGTCCACTTATTTAAACCATCTCTTCTGAAAAAATAGGCTTGTCATATGCTTGGGACCTTTGTGTTACGACAGTGGGTGGTATGGCCGCATGTGTTATTGTGTGTGTGTGTTACACAAATGCCTCTCCCACAAAGCAGTCGGGAATTGGACCTGGGCCAAGCACAGATATTAATGAGACATTTGATTAAGATCAAGCCCTACCCACTCATTTGAAGTGTGTGTTCACAAACAGTCAAGAAAAAAGGTCTGAGTACCAGTTCTCCAAGAACATGTGGGGGGCAGCCCCAGCCTGTGTGTGTGCTGGCCAGGAGGCAAACAATACTCACATCTCCAGCTGCTGGAAACCAGATGACAGTGGCCAATGCCACACCACTGCTGCTGGCGAGGGAATAGGCCTCTTGAAGCAAACATTTCAGAGTGGATCCAGAGGCAAGAGAAATGCTCTGCAGAAGTTCAGAGACCAACAGAGAATGCAGCTTTCCCTAAAGACAAGTGTCTCACCATTGCTTTCCCGGGGACATTCATCGAGGCCAACACAGCTCTACATGAAGAGACGAGACTGAGAGGAATTATAAACTCGACCAGAATGAGGCTGTCCACAGGGCTTCCAAACAAGACAAAGCTCCCTCCAGGAGGAAGATGGACCTGAGAGGCTTTCAAACATGGGCCCTTGGGCCCTTACTTAATCCTCTTGTGCCTACAATGCTCTGAGTGTGAACAGCAGACAAAGATGCACAAGGACACACTCACATCTAGAACATACCTTTACTCTCATCATACTGAGGACTGACTGCCTTAGACACTAAAGATCAGAGTCTATCTTTCTCATGCAGTGTTAATGAGCTGGGGCGGGCTTCTATTTGTGAAAGATGAGTCGCATGATGAAAGCTGGCCTTGGGGGTGTGTGAAATCTTTTAAGATAGAGAGAGTGACAATGTTAGTCAGTCAAACCAGACCGCCCCTCTCCCCAGGATTTATAATTGCAGTCTGACTGCAATTAGAATCTTGTGGTACATCCAAGGATATTATCAATATATCAAGATGATACTGACAGTGATGGTGACAATGATATCCCCACGATTTTTCTGAGCCTTGACTATAAGCCAAGCCCTAAATACTTTACATATATTTATTTTGTTTATACTCACAACAGTTCTGGTATCGCCTCTACTTTACTGATGATAAAACTGAGGCCCAGAGAGAAGTTTCTTGTGCAAGTTCTAAGATTTAGAACTCAAGTCAAGTTCACTTTGGTACCCACAGTTGCCAATACCATTCAATCCACACGATAGACAGTCTACCATTTTTTAGTTTTGCTCTTTCTTGAAGAAAAGAATGAAAATGAAAAGGGTTGGGATGGTTGAGGGAAATATAGAATTTTAAAGACTAAAAAAAAAATGTGATGAAAGAACTCTTGGATGTTCTAGGGAGCAAGAATAATGGAGGGATTATTCTGTCTTTCTGTTAAAGGAAAATATTGAGTCAGATTGTTCCAGGACCCAAACCTCACTCTTGGAAATCACACTCAGACCAGCCAGTGGAACTCCTTTTCACTGTGGTCCAACTTCACTGAGACATCACAACAGACCTCCAAGAAGGATTTCCATGCAGAACCCTCAACAGGACAAATAACAGTTGACCTAACTCTTTCTCCAAATGAGAGTGGGCACACTCTAGCCCCATTGTGCTTCCCTTTCTCAATGTCATTTGTGATGCTGAACAGTTCTTCTCTGTGCAGGTTCCCCATCCTTATTTTTTCTTTCTAGTAGATTTCTTTTTACAGAACAGCTATGTAAATATTATGAAAATGTTTCATGGCCTATACTAAGGGAAACCACACACTGATCTGGGTACCAGTATGATACCAATTGTGATAACCCATATGAGATAGCCTCTTCCTTCAGAGATCTTATGCTCCTATTTCTGAAACAGAAGTAACTCACATAAAACTAGAGAACAAAACAAGAAAGATCCTTTCTAGCTTATAAAGCACTTTGTGCAAACTAAAAAGAAAAGAGGGGCTTGGGCACAGTGATTCACACCTGTAATCCCAGCACTTTGGGAGGCTGAGGTGGGAAGATTGCTTGAGACCAACAGTTCAAGACCAGCCTGAGCAAGGGTGAAAACCTATCTCCACAAAAAATTTAAAAATTCGCTGAATGTAATGGTATACCCCTGTAGATCAGCTACTCAAGAGGCTAAGTCAGGAGAATGGCTTGAACCCAGAAGTTTGAAGTTGCTGTGAGCTTTGACAATGCTGTTGCTCTCTCACCTGTACCCTGGACAATAGAGCAAGACCCTATATAGAAAGAAAGAAAAGAAAAGAAAGAAAGAGAGAGAGAGAGAGAAAGAAAGAGAGAAAGAGAGAAAGAAAGAGATTCCTACACTGGCCATCTCCATTCCCCTTCCTGTCATCTGAGTCTGCCTCTGCAAGTCTAGTGCCTCACTCAGAATACAGTAGTACCTGGCATTTAATATATCATCCTGTGCCTTTGGGGCTTTAGTCACAGAAGAGAGAGAAGAAATCCCATTGTATTGTCCTGAAACATGACAATCAAGAAGTCCAAATTCTCTGAAGCAATTAGACTCCCATGAGTATATTTGTCCGATTCTTCCTTTGTGTTCAAGTATCTGCCATCACTAGTTCTTCATTGTCTTAAATGCTTTTCAGACATATTTAAAGCATAGAAGTCACTTAGGTCAGAGTTTGCCAACTCACATACCTACAGAGCTCGATGGGAATTAGAGAGACTCGGTGAAACTAGGAAGTCATTGATAAAGAAGAATGATACTGGGGCTCATTTTTGGGGTGAAATAGGGAGCAGTGGGACCATAGTCAGCTGGAAGTAACAATCACTGCCCAGTCAGGAAAATTATTGCTTGGCTAGAATACAGGCTTACATTTTGATTTTTTGAGAGAAGGCAAAAGCTGAGCTTTTATGTGAAATCTCCAGGTATTTAAATGTTGGCTACCAATTCATATTTTCTTCAAACTACCATGTGGACCAACAAACCAGAAGCCAATCAAAATACATATGGGCACTGGCGCTGGCTACAGGCCTTGGGTGTGCTACCTTGGCCTCATGTTTTCAGCCCAAGTTTAACCTCCCTTCGATTATTTCTCTCAAGTTCCCCATGATTTTATTATTTCCTCTTCATTCTCTCTAGCTTTTTTCTTGGGTCTTAGAAATTGGAACCAGGAGATGGATGGACAGAGAGCAATGTATTTTCCCACACACTGTACTTAGCGCTTCATTACTGATTCACATTATAATTGTGAGTCAAGAATTTTTTTTCCATCTTCTTTCTTTAGCTCGTTTCTGTTCTAAATTACAACACAAAGAATAAAGTTCCAGGTCATCCACCAGATGACAGAACCACCCAATGGAAATCACCCACATTGTCTGTGAGCTAAAAAGCCCCAAGCATAAGTCTAACAAGAAAATTAAAAGGCAAATAGGATGAGCCCTGAAGAAAAATGCCAATGAAAATTCTTTCCACATTTGTTACTACTAGAGTGATGGCTATTAAGGCAAGGGTTGACCCCAGGACGATGTATAGGCTGAGCCATCAGCAAGGCCACCCTTACATACATTTGCCTATAAATTAGTAAAACTCCAATGTTACCCCAGCAAAAGTTTAACCTGCCTGAAAGTGGCTAAAGAAGCTTTCTCCTTTTAGGTTAAGATGTCTAGCCTACCTAAAATAGTGTAATTCTGAGGAAGAGTACATGCCATTAATTTATGCTTCATTTTTACCTTAGTACTGAGAAGATTTCAAATCTTTCCTGAAAGACTTTTTATAAAAGAGTAGTTTCACAAGGATTTGAAAGGGACAATTATTAAAGAATTTGGACCTCAAGGCACTGCAGAGTAACCAATATCCACGTGCTCTTTCATGTTTTTTGGATTCCTTTGCAGCTATGTTGGCTACATGACTGGTTTTAGCCAAGGGATTGCACCTTTGGTTTATGTGGTTAAGTATCTGGTCCTCTCCCATCCACATGACTAAAAGAATCTGGCTCAGATAGCAAAACCACACAATAACTGAGTCGCTGTGTGGGGGAGAGCAGCTGTGGGAGATACTCAACTCTCAGCTGACTTTGCATGAATGAGAAATAAACTTATATCACTGGAATTTGAGGAATATTTGTTATAGCAGCTAGTATTAATTGCTATGACTCATACAAAAGTGAAATTGGAAAGACTAGTAAAAATGTATCTATAGACCTTTTAGTAACCTCTAGGCTGAGCTACAGGAAGTGGAAGCTTCTGTTATTCCACTCCTGTAGGAATAAGGGCAGCTATAATTGCTGTTTCCAGGTCCTGAGATAATATCCACCTATTCTCTGGAATTATGTGATCCAGACTTCCAGGTCTTGAGACCCCATCTGCAATGTGACTTCCTCTGCTGAATAACTCACATTGTTACCACAGTTCCCTTTCATCACTGGCATGCAAACAGGTAAGCCCTATGCAATTCCAGTGAGGAAAATACAACTCACCACAAAGTCACCTGTGAGCTTAAGCAGTGAAAAGTTGTCTTGAGAGAAACGTGTCTCTCCAAAGACCAGGTAGAACAGAAAAAGTCTTGTGCCCGATTTCAAGAAAATCACTTTGTCTACCACAGCTGAAGAAGAAGAAGAAAGAAGCAATGACTTAGCTTCTTTGTCTTCTTTTGGTAAACCTATTTGGCAGAGTTTTAGCAACAGAGAAGCTGCTTCAGAATGACGGATTTGGTGTTCAGACTTCAGTTCTGAACAGGGGACACAGGACCTCTGATTGTCCAAATATAAAGGACTCTTAACTTGGTTAAATAGTTATAGAAAGAGATACAGATTGAGCCAGATCCCAACAAAAAAGGTTCATGTTCTGTAATCCCAGCTGCTCGGGAGGCGGAGGCAAGAGAATCACTTAAGCTCAGGAGTTGGAGGTTGCTGTGAGCTGTGATGCCACAGCACTCTACCGAGGGCAACAAAATGAGACTCTGTCTCAAAAAAAAAAAAAAAAAAATTCATCTTCTTTGCACTGAAAGCGAGAAACAAAAATTAAAAACATAAGGGGGGAGGAGAAAGAAGAGATGCATGTCCTTCCTTATTTAACACAAATGCAGGAATATTTGCAGGTGACCACCAATGTGAGAGTTAGAGGCCTGACACACACACATACACACACACACACACACACACGGTAGAAAAGCCAGGTATAACTTTTGACTTCTCAAAAACTTAACTACTACATGTAACGGCGTACTGTCGACTGAAGCTTTACTGATGACATAAACAGTTCATTAACATCCATTTTGTGTGTGTATTATATTCTTATAGTAAACTAAGCTAGAGAAAATAAAATGCTATGTAGAAAATCATAAGGAAAAGATAATATCTTTACTCTTCATTAAATGGAAGTGGATCATCGTAACAGTCTTCATCCTCATCATTTTTATGTCAAGTACGTTGAGGAGGAGAAGGAAGTAGAGGGGTTGGTCTTGTTGTCTTGGGTGGCAGGAGCAGTAGAAAATCCACATACAACATATAAACAGATCCATGAAGGCCTGGCGCGGTGGCTCACACCTGTAATCCCAGCCCTTGGGAGGCCTAGGCAGGTGGATTGCCTGAGCTTACAAGTTCAAGACCAGACTGAGCCAGAGCAAGACCCTGTCTCTAAAAATAGCTAGGCACTGTGGTAGGCACCTGTAGGACCAGCTACTGGGGAGGTTGAGGCAAGAGGATCTCTTGAGTCCAAGAGTTTAAGTTTGTTGTGAGCTATGACACCATGGCTCTTTACCCAGAGCGACAGAGTATTTATTTGTTTTTGTCTCAAAAAACAAACAAATAAATAAACAAATAAAATAAAACAGACCCATGCAGTTCAAACCCATGTTGCTCGAGGGTCAAATGTATACAGGGTCAGAAAATTAAGTTCACAAACTCATCCTAGAAAAAAGTACAACATACCTCCTCCTGAGTGTCACTATGCTCACCTTTGAAGTGCTCCCCTGGGTCACCTACTGACCATAACGATATTCAGCAATGAGGTGTGTGACACCTTTTCTAGGATGAGTTCATGAACCTAATTGTCAGACCCCTTGTACAATCACAACTATGATGACCATTCCTGAGGAGGAGTTCCACATTGCGCTGAAGGATGGACTAGGCACTGGCATTGGTGTGTAGCTTCCCAGGGGGGATACCTTGAAAGTGACCATAGTGATATTCAGCAATGAGGTATGCAGCACTCTTTTAAGGATGAGTTCATGAACTTAATTGTCCAGCCTCTTATGTTTTGCCATGCTGGAATCCAGTATTCCACTACTGGGAGAGAGTTCTCCCAGCACTTCTGAGTCCTTCCTCTCTCATTCAGTCAGTATTTGGGGATTAACCTCTTGTCCTCAGCTGATGGCAGATTCTCTGTGGTTGGACCCCTCAGTTTACCAGCTCAGGTAGATAAGAAGAACTTTATTTTCTGCTCATTTAGCACAGGGCTGGTAGGAAACACTAAGTTCAGTCTTTTTTTGGCCACCGCTGCCCTGGGACCAGAAGGAACAGGACCAGGGTCTTTCTGGGGGTCCTTGCAGCATGAACTTTGACTGTGGATTGGGAAGCAATCAAGTATATATCAGTTCATGTCCTGACTCGTGACGCTGCTCCAAATTTAACACATAGAAAGGAGACTCCAATGGGTCCCCTTTGGTAACATGCCCACTTCTTGGCTAGGGAGACTGGGGCATCTTGACTGACAGTCTACCATGTGGGTGAGCTAATTCCCTGGAATGCACAGAACAGGGATGAGGTAATTTCCTGGAAAGGAAATGGGGTGCTATTAGCATGAATGGGGAGCAGCAAAAACAAATGTCCTCTCCACCACCTCCCTATGTTCATATATTTGATTTAACTCAAGACTAGAGACTAATGCCTTAATTCAAAAGATTGACACTGTGGGAAGGCAGAAGGGTATCCCCTGGTCCAGTCATAAAGAGAGAACATCATTCCATGAAAGATCCTGACACTGGAAACTTATGACGTGCCTGTATGTTCATTTCCTCCTGTGAAATTACTTCTCTCCTGTTTCAGAAATGAGGAAAGAGAGGCAGAGAAGATGAGAATCCTGCCCAAGACTGTCAGCTAAGCAGGAATCCTGCCATGCACCAAGGAACTCTGTCTTCGGGTTTGATATCTTGATCCCGGGGGCACTCTCATCCCCTTCCCAGGCTGACAGGAGAATTCTCGGGGGCCTCACTACTACTGGGTTCATTTCTCAAAGCGGACATCCTCCAAGGGTAGGGTGTGTGGCTGTGGGACAAGCCTGTAAGCTGACTGTTTCTGCAAAGGCCAGGGAGGGAGGAGACCAAGCAGGGGACAGGGGAAGGGAAGGAACCCAACGTGACAGATTTCAAAGGCGACAATATTTTCCTGAAAATACAGCGTCTGTGTGCAGAAGGTGTCGATATAACCGACCTTCTGTCTCGAGTTGGAGCTGGGAATGGATTTTTCAAAGGAAAAAGGAAACGCATGGGTGTGGAGCTGCCAGCAGCAAAGGAAGTTCCCAGGCAACTTGTCATGGCACAATTTATAGACCCAGATCTCAGAAGGGCTGTAGCAGGCTGCGGAGAGGGTGTGATTTGTTGATTGTGGAGCCTGGCACCTGGCATCAGTCCATGCTGACTTAAGCTCAGCATGCACGTATGTCACCAGGACACAGTCATATCTGGGTGGCTGAAATGAAAAGAGCAGAAAGCAAATGCACTCATCCGGAGAAATAAAAACGGAACCTGGAAAGTGACAGAGAGAGTGATCGTGGGACAGGAGAGCTGACCTGAGGTGAGAGGCCTCCCATGCCCTCTCTGAGACCCAACTTGAAGCAGCCAATTGAGCTTGTCCTTCCAGCTTGGAACACACATGGCACAGATGCTGTCAAGGTCTCCCTTCTGGAAAGAAGACAAACCCCTCTTAATAGTTAGGTTGGCTCCCCCAGAAACAGACAAATGGGCAGTAAGGGACAGAACCAAATAACTTGACTCCCATCACTGTCCTCAAGGCTTCTCCCAGAACAACAAAGACTACAAAGAAGCAGGCCTGGGACTCTCTGCAAGAGCCAATTAGGCAGTAAGGCATGACAGTCAACAGGACGTCCTGGGGGCGAGGACCACTGCAGTGTTTACAGAGCCCGGGGGCTGCTGCCAGAGCCAACAACCCACACGCACGGTCCATCTGGGCAAGCTGGAAAAAGGAAACTATTTTCCTCTGAATCTCAATGGCTGAGGCTCAAAACATTCTGCACAGCCACATTTGCTTCCCTCCTTTCAGATGCCTTCCTCACACATCTGTATACACACTTTAAAATAAATACGCATAAAAGCAGAATCCACACTGCAGGGTGAGGGGGAGATGGACTTCTGAGGTTCTTCTCTGGGTGGACCCTGCCCCCAAAGCCACTCTCTCGCCCCAAGACAGCCCTCCCTGGACAGGCTTGAATTGTAGCATTTTCCAAAAGTATGAGAAGTCTTCAGAACATCCTACCTGGTTTTGTGGCTCCCCATGCAATACAAACACAACTTTGAGGTCTGGGACTCAAATTTGCTTCCCCCAAAGACATCTACAAACTTCTGAACTCAAGTCTGAGTTTCTTTTCAAGTTGATTGGAAACCCTCCAACCCAAGACCCATTCCTGACCCCCAACATCACCAAAGATTTTTCTTCTCACTAATACAGCAAAAAACAAAGACTCTGCTCTGTTCTGCTCTTTTTGAGCTTATATTTGTCCCCTTTCTAATTCCAGTCTTTCTGTATTGACCCCTGCAGACCACAGGAATGGAAAAGGCCAGTCTGACTTCCAGAACACTGGGCACACATAGGCCGTCCTGTCCTCTTGACACTTTGGGACTCTAAGACCACACATAGTGGGAGAGGAAGAGAGTGAGATTTGAAGCCATGCTAATTCTGGAGAAGGCTAGACAACAACAGAGGTGCTACAATGTGGCCAACAGAAAGAGAAAACAGAGAGTATACACAGCACATTTGCAAGGGATTCAGCAAATGGCTGGGTCGTCTTGAAACTTCTTCTTCATTCACATGTCTATAAAATACCCATGGTATTAGTTGCCATATTCAGGAGGCTCAGTGTCATGGTAATAGACGTACTAGTGAGTATGCCAGGAGCTGGCCTTGCGTCCCTAGAACGTCAGCCTCCCAGCTGCCAGCTGGCATGAGCCCTCCTCTGACTGGCAGACACCTTTCTTCTTCTGTCAAGGTGCAGATCCCAGTTCCGCCTCTGCAAAGTTCCCCAGCTCCAGCATAGCTGATCAACCATCCTCAGGCCCCAAGAGCAGTGACCTCCAACATTTTTGGTTTGCTGTGCCTCACATTAAGAAGTTTGAAAGTGATATACCCCCTTATGCAGCTTTAAGAAGACATAAACAGTCATTTATTGTAAGTTGAAATAGTTGCAGAGACTATCATTTCCTTGCTATTTTAAATATTAGCATTTAAAATGTAACCATTACATCACTTTTTTAAATGTTGGCAATGGAACTAAATACCAAGGCAATTCTATATCCACTATTATCGATTTTAAAAATACATGAAAAGTCTTCTTTATTACTTATTCCCATTTTCTCCATGAACTCACATTTCCACTCATTTGCTCTTCATACTCTTTAGCAATTGTCATATACTTTCATGTTTGAAAGCTTTTTCATAAATCATCATGGTTATCCTTTTCTGCCACAAAAAATCTAAGTACTCTGAAATTTTAATTTCATTATCACTGTAAGTCTTAAGCAGCTTTTTAAAAACTGAGTTATAATTTTAATAATCATTAGACTACAACTGATGAAAAGGACACAAATATATTATAAATTTTCATAAATAAACAGATTTTTTTCAATTAGCTGGTGTATCCATGCATGAAAATTATTTGTTGCTAAAATAAGACCAAGTCCAAAATTGATTCTATTCCTACTTTACATTTTTAGAGAGACAACTCTGAGAAAGCCTTGTTCTCTGCAAAAACAAGACGTGAATAAAAGTAGTTTTATGACACCAAAAATTACATAACAATCTACTACCAAAATTAATAATGACCTATCAGCTGACAAATCCATTTGGTCCTCCTTCAATTTTGTCAAAGGAAAAGAGTTGGAAACCACGAGACGTGCAAATGTTTTTGTTAGCCAGTCATTCTTCACTGTCCTGATTCTGGGAAATACACCAAAAAGACTGTACCAAAACGTCTCAGATGACTGCTAATTACACCTGCTCCTCATTTACTTAGAGGTCCCTTGTTTGAACTGAAAGGACTGGGAAAATTACTTGTTATTTTAATATAGTTTTGCCAATATAATTTTTCTTTTGCTTTTCAAATTGAGATACAATTCATATGCTATGAAAGTCACCCTTTTAAAGTGTACAATTTAGTGGACATTCATATTTTCACAAAGTGGCGCAACCCTCGCCTGTAATTCCAGGACCTTTTCATCACCCCAGTGAGAAATCCTGCACCCACTAGCAGTTACTCCTCATTCCCCACTGTACCAGTACAATTTTTAATAAAATCATTTTATCTCATCACATGTTCTAAATATATTTTCATCAAAAGCTTGGCATTTCACATGGAGCTCATTCAGCTCATGGGAATGTCTGCCATATAACCTATTTGGCAAAGCAATCCACATTGCCAAGCCAACCAGCCGAACCAGATCTTGTTTCAGTTAGGAAAAAACTGACTTCAGTTTCAAATAAATGTGTTAATGTGCATCTCTTCCCAACTGTCTGTCTTCTGACTTCTAATTCCAAGATGAGAGATGGGTGTGCAAGCATACCTCGAAGACGCTGTGGGTTCAGTTCCAGACCACCACAATAAAACAAATGTGGCAATAAAGCAAGTCACACGAAGTTTAAGTTTCCCAGAACGTATAAAAGTTATGTTTATACTATACTGTAGTCTATTAAGTGTGCAATAGCATTATGTCTTAAAAAATGTACATGCCTTAATTAAAAAATACTGTATTAAGAAAAAATGCTGACACGGAGACATTAAGTGAGAACACGCTGCTGGGAAAACGGCTCAGCTAGACTTGCTGAACACAGGTTGCCATAAACCTTTGATTTTCAAAAAAACAAATGAATGGTAGAACAACTTTCATCTTTAAAGAGAGAAATGGAGAAAGCACAGCACTGTGTCACAAATTAATTGACTCTATGAAATGAATCCTTGGAGGTTGCTTTTTGATAACTTCTTTACTTCATTTTTGTGAAATCTTTCTTTAGGGGATACATTTTTTGACATTATTTAGGGCTGTGGTCCCCATCCCACAGGCCACGGACCAGTACCTGGCCTGTCAGGAACTGGGCTACACAGCAGGAGGTGAGCAGCAGAGAGCAGGCGAAACTTCATCTGTGTTTACAGCCGCTCCCCATCACCCACATCACTTCTGTGGCTCTGCCTCCTATCAGATAATTCTCAGCATTGCTTCTCATAGGAGGGGGAACCCTACTGCAAACTGTGCATGTGAGGGCTCTGGATTGCATGCTCCTTGCAAGACTGTAATGCAGCGGTTCTCAACCTGTGGAACTGTATTAAAGGTCTGTGGCATTAGGAAGGTTGAGAACCACTGCTCTAATGCCTGATGATCTAAGGTGGAGATGTAATGTGCTTGAATTATCCAGAAACCATCCCTGGCTCCCTGCCCCAGGTCGATGGAAAAATGATCTTCTAGGAAATGGATCCCTGGTGCTAAAAAGTTTGGGAACTGCTGATTTGGGGGATGGAAGAAGTAAATTGTCCAAGTTGTTTGACAGAAATTCTAATCACATGCCTCACTCTATGAAATATCTGAATTCAGAACACTACAACACAATCCCAAATACTTCTTCTCTGAACACTACTTTTCACCCTTTGCAGAACTTCATCCAGCACAGGGAAGTGTGCTAGGCATGGAGAGGCACCCTGCAGATCTCCTCGTAGGCCCGTTGCTGTCCAGTTGTGAGAATGAAGCTGTCAGCCCCTTCAGGGTCGGCTCAGCTGCCAGGAGGCCAGCCTGGTCTGCCTTTCCTGCCCAGTGAGGGCCACTCTAGTGGGCAATGCCTGCTCCAGCCCCCTACTCTGGCCATCTAGGCCTTTGTCGGGTCTGCTTGGTGATTTGACTTCTCCCCAGTCTTGCTTCTTCCCCTTTTTCTTGGCAGGTGTGAATCCCTAAGAAGTATCCGGCACCCGAAACTCTGCCTTAGCTTCTGCTTCTGGAGAATCCAGCCTATAACAGAAAGACACTAGTTTCTCTGTCAGTCAGCGGTGTCCAGTTACAGTAGGTCTGCCAACACCATTATGTTGAATCATAACTTCATTGCCCTAAGACTTTACAGTCCAGAAAAAGACCACATGGTGGGGCCCAGAATGGATGAGCAGGACCATGACTTGCTTTGACCAAGCAGAAGAAAGGCACAGCAAAAAGGGAGCAGGGAAGGCTGAGGGGCCGATGGCCCATTATGGCCATGTACTAGCGAGAGTCCGTGTGGAATGTGAGCATCTGAAGTTGACTCCCTTGAGACCCCCTCAGTTCATGAACCCCTGGGAAGTCTTGGAGGTCATCTTGGGGGACTCACATCCAATTCCAAACTCTTGCCTACAGCAATTTGTCTGCAGTAATAATGACACACTGTATTTTAATCCACCTTTGTGAACACCTGCCTTCTCCACTCTGTGGGCAGCTTCTTAAGGGAAAGCACTGGGCTTCATTCATTCCCTCATGGCTTTAGTTGGTTGGAAAGTTAGTCCCCAAAAACTTCTTTTTAATAAATATGCCCCAAGAGCTCACTGTGTGCTGAGAGGATGTAGACGAGCGATCCTGAGATGGACGGGGAACCACAGTTTTGTAGGACAAACAGGAGAGAGCAGAAAGAAGGCAAATAATCCCAAAGAAAGTGAGTGCCAAGACAGACCTAGACGCCTTCAAAAAAGTGAGAAAGAAAACTGTCTATGTTTTTGACTATAACTCTTGAAATCTCAGTGTTCCTTTAGACAGAGTGACAGTCATGAGCTGTTAATCAAAGAGGATTTTATTTAACTGAAGTAAATGATGGAGAAATATTGGAACATCTGATTTCTCCTTTTAATTTGGATATTTTCAAGTACAGATTTTAGTAAATTATTTATGTAAACACTCAGGAGCTTTAGCTATTAAAATTTAGTAAAGCATGGCCTAGTTTAAGTGCATTCATTTATCTCAAACTCCTGGTGAGTCAATGGTGTTTTCTTTTGTTTTGCTTTGCCAGTTTTCACCTCCAATCTCAAAACCCCCTGTAAAGTAAGGTAATATTTAATAACAACACCAGCAATAAGCCGATGTTTATTGACAGTTTACTATGTTCAGACACTTCACTAAGCATTGTGAACTTACATGGCTATTTACTTCTTAAGATAATTCTATGGCTCAGATACTATTATTGCCTCGACGGCACAGATGAAACACCCACACTTGAAACATACGAGGAGCTGCCCCAGGGCTCCCTCCTGCAGGTTGGGGGAGTGGAGTATGGCACCCAAACCTGGTGCCCGCCCACCCAGCCCCTCTGCTCTGCTACTCTGCCTGCGTCTTGGGTGCCCAGGGCCCTCAGGTTCTTCAGAGAAGTCTACACCGCACCCACAGAATTAAAAGGTATGGGCCGTTATTACCTGCTAAAAGCCAGGCAGTTGCTTAGAAGTAGGTTTTTCAGTAGCCACATAGCTGTGGCTCTCTCTAGACCAGTTGTTCTCAACCTGTGGGTCACGACCCACAGGAACTATATGAAAGGGCCGCGACATTAGGAAGGTTGAGAACCACTGTTCTAGACAAACCTGTTTCCAGAACACCAGAAAATGTTCCCCAAGCTCCCATCTTCTCTGACCCCTCAGTGCCAGAGGCCCAGGGCTCACTTCAGGGTCAGCCATTCTGTCCATGGTCAGGCCTGGACCCTGCCCCTAAATTCCGGCCTCGTGTGTGCACTTCCTACGCTTCTGCTCCAGAGTTTGAAGCACTCGTCACACTTCACGAGCTCCGTGGGAGTCCCGAGAGTCCCCCCAGAGCTCAGTCCCCACAGTCTTTCCCACTCCATCCTCCAGTCACTTGGGAGAAAGTGCGGGTTGTCCTGGACTCACTTCCTCTCACACTCCCAACACAATCCACCAGATTCATCAGGTTCGGGGCGCTGCTCCACTGGTCCCATCACCGTCATCTCTCCTCTGGGTCCTCTTGGGGCTCCATCTCCCTGTTTCTGTCCTCACCTCCTTCTGTCTACTCTCCACACCCAGCCTGTGGCCACATTAAACTGTGAGTCAGAATAGACTCCACTGTTCAACCCCTCGATGGCTTCCCAGTGCACTCAGAGAAAAGGCCAGGCTTCTCACATTCATCCCCCAGGCATGGAGCTCTGAGCACCGCTGCCCCTCAAGGTCACCTGGGACCTTAGTCACAGTGCCAACCTCCTAGTCTCCTCACTGCCCCTTCCATGCTCTGGGCATTTCCACCTGCTGCTCCCTCTGCCTGGAACACCTGCCCCCGGGTGGCTCAGCCTTCACTGTCTTCACATCACCCCCTTGGCAACACCCTTTCCAGCTACTCGGTTCAAAATTGCAATTCCTGCCGACCCTTTCCCTTGTTCTATTTTTCTCCACAGCTCTGACCACCGTCTAACTGTCCACACCTTTACGTAACCACCCGGGTGCTGCTGTAACAGACATGAACTCCAGGAGAGCAGAGAGCTGTTGTTTGTTACGCTATCTCTCTGGTGCCTGGCTCACCGTACATCCTCAAAATATCAGGGTTGGATAAGAAAGTCATAAAGTTGCAGGAGAGCTGAGAGGAGCTGTGTAACCCCTGGAAGCAAGTCGTCCCATGGTCAGAGGCTGGGGTTTTGCTCCCATGAAGCAGCTTGCCTCAAACACAGCACTGTGTTTGCCGACTTTGCCCTTCCCAAGAGCTGCTCCAGTCAATTCAGTGCTCTCAGGATGGGCCCCTTGGAGTCACAACTGCGACTCAAGATGAGATGATGTCTTCCAAGTGGACACCATTTCCTGGCAAAGCTGTTGCACAGGTCTGTAAGCTATAAAGGAGGTGAGAACTGCATGTGTCAGCATAGGTCAAAGCCTTGGCTAGAGACCCAAACTCTCTGCAGCTCAGCCTCACCATCTATCAAATGAAACAAAACAAAACAAGGAAAAAACAGAACAGACCTGCCGTGTCTGTCTCTGGAGGTATTACATGTATGGGATCAGATGGAATTAAGTCTGTGAAAATGCCCCGTGCAGAGCCCCTTGACACACGCTCTCCGGTCCTCTGGTCTGTGCCTGCAGCCTGTGCTTTCTTTGACTTTGAGTCCAGAGTCCAGGGTGCAGCTTAGCCCACCCACTCCCCCAGGGACTTCACCCTTCTCCACCCCAGAGTGTGTCTCCATGAGTCAGGGAGGAAAGCTATCACAGTTCATTCATTAACTGAAGAGGAATCTGTCTCTCTCTCTCTCTCTCTCTCACACACACACACACACACACACACACACACACAACTGCAGTCCCCCACCCCTGGGTCACAAACTGGTACTGACCACAGCCTTTTGGGAACCTGGCCTCCCAGCAGGAGGTGGGCAGCTGATGAGTGGGCACAGCCACTCCCATCACTGGCCTCACTGCCCGAGGCATTAGATTCTCACAGGAACTTGAACTCCTGTAAACCTCACATTCAAGGGATCTAGTTTGCAGCTCCTTAGGAGACTCCAATGCCCCTCCTCCAATCTATGTAAAAATTGACTTCCATGAAACCAGTCCCTGGTGCCCAAAAGGTTGGGGAGCACTGACGCAGAAGGCCAATAGAATCAGCCTCTGCTCCCCTGAATTCCTTCCTGACGTGCTATCCTCCCAACACCCCCTGCGGAAGCTTCCTAGAGGAGCGTCTCCCAGGGAAGCTGGCCCCACCTCTCCACTCACAGGTGGTCCTTGGTGGGACAGCCAGACCTGGCCAGTCTGCGGTGATTTCCCTTCCTCAGGAGTCCCTGAACTGCCTTCCCCACACAGCCCAGCCCCGGTGCCCCACTCCCCCGCTCTGCGCGCAGAATAACTATTAATAGAAAAAAGCCAAGCGAGGGCATTTTTTTCAGGCCCCCCCGCCCCCAGCTCAGCCAGACTGGCCCCTCCAGGCACTAACGGCCTCTTTGCTCCAGCATTTTCCCGGCCAGGCTGTGGGCACAGACATTTTCCTCTTCCTGACTGTAATCCTCTCACTCTGGCACCTTATTGTGGCTGCAGCTCTCGGGGGCCCACGCCCACGCAGCATATTGCTTTCATTTTTCTCTCTTTTTGAACATATCCAAATATCAGGAGGTCTCTAATCCTTCTCATTTAGGTTGGTGGCTTTTGCAGGTAGAATGTCTAAGGTTTCTATATGAAAGGTATTTAGGTTGGCACAGTCGCAGATGGCAGGCCAACAATTTTGACTCTAAAACTGGTTCTCCCCTTTTGGGTGGCAACAGGGTCCATGAAGTCAGAGACGCTACCTTCTTGTGCCAAACAGCTTCTCCTGCTCCCTTCTCATTAAATCGAGGTGGGGAGCAATAAACACCTCCCCCTTTGCAGGGATGTGTCCCCCACAGCAAACACCCACAGGCTAAAAGGAGAGGGTAACGCCTTGGAGCTGTGGCCTGGCTAACAAAGTAGAGAAGAGATGTGTCCAAGACAGTTGGGGGTGCAGGGCGCTGGGCAGCTATTGGTTAAAGGACACAATATTTTAGTTGCATAGGAGAAAACTTACTATATTCTCAAAAGACACCAAGAGCAGATTTTGAGTGTCCTCACCACAAAAAAGTGATAAGTATATGAAGTAATACACATGTTAATTAGCTCAATGTAGCCATTCCACAATAAATATTCCTCAAAGTTTATTTCAAAACACCTAGTTGTGGCTTGGCATCTGTGGCTTAGCAGCTAGAGCGCCAGCCACATACACGGGAGCTGGCAGGTTCGAATCCAACCCGGGCCTGCCAAACAACTATGACAACTACAACCAAAAAAAAAAAAAAATAGCCAGGCATTGTGGCAGGCGCCTATAGTTCCAGCTACTTGGGAGGCTGAGATAAGAGAATCGCTTAAGCCCAAGAGTTTGAGGTAGCTATGAGCTGTGACACCATGGCACTCTACCACTCTACTGTCTCTCAGTGACAGCTGAGACCCTGTCTCAAAAGAAAAAAAAAAAAAAAGACCCTTGTTGTGCATCATAAATATATCCCATTTTTATCAATTAAAAATTAATTCTTTTTAAAAGTCCAATGTCAGAACATGATCTACAGGGAAAACTCCTCACCACTGACCTGGTTGGGACTTTGGGTTGTGTTTTTCCTCTTTCTAAAACTAATTCTTAAGAGTATCAAAGACAAATAAATCAAGTGCCAGGCCTTTGAAAGGAGCTGAGAATGGGAAAGTGTCCCTGTTCTATGAACAAGCCTGCTTCCAGAACAGGGTCTCATTTCCAATAATGGAGAGATGACAGCAAGAGAGCAAAAGTCACCTGGCCAGAGCTGAGTGGGCGGCCACACCATGGGGGAAGTTAAAGCCCAGGAGTCCCAGAGCCCGGTTCTGAGGTCGGGCCCTAAGAACACACTGGTTTTTGAGTTGCCTATTAATCAAGTTACAGCACAGAGCAAATGTCACATGAAATTGTTTGTTTTAATTTTCTTTAATCTTACAAAAACTTTCCAGGGCTCAAATTAATGGACCATGATAAAATCTTATAGGGTGAAGGAAGCAATCTAAGTGACTGTTGAAAACTCCAGCCTATGTGATTCTGAAGGAGCCATCACTCAACTGGGTCCTGCTGGACACTGGAATCCCACCCACCAGCTTGGAGAGGGGAAAAGTCTTATCTTTACTCACTTTGCTAATGAATTATAATCCGTTCATATGTAATGTTAAAAGTACCAGGGGTGGTGAGGTTCTGAAACTTGCAATGCATTTGCCCCAACTCCCAGATCAACCCACAAAGTCTACTACACACGGCTCAAGGAAGGCTGGGGAGAGAAAAAGTATGTTTGTTACAAGGCAGGTCACGCCTCTGAACCAGGGCCACAGATCAGGAATAAGCCACCAGGACAATCTATTTATCAATTGGAAGAGGCTTTGTCCTTACAGCCATAGAAAATTCCCATGAGAGCATCTAGTGAGTTCAAAAACATGTGGAATTCGGTTGTGCTTACTTTGGGCCTGTGAAAGGAGAAATCTTTTTGTGGCTGGAATCCTCCAAGACATCTGCCCAGGTTTATGCTGCCAAGAAGAAATTATACCAATATAACCACACCCTTCAAAGTCCATCTCAATGTGGTTCCTTTCATGAAGGACTTTTGAGCTTTCAAAATGTTTATTATCCTTTTCCTAATCCCCCATAGTCCTTTGTTCATTTTCCATAACATTCACATTCTGCCTTGTATCAGTTATTTGCGTACTTATTGTACCTTTGGGTAAAGGATTTTTTCTCTCCTTCAGCTATGCTGTTTGGCCAATCGTCATTGAATTACAGCAAATCAAACCCACTGCTCACTCACCAATGGCAAGGATCTTCTAGGAACTTCTACTTGCAAAGGTACCTAATTAATAAATAATGAGTAGTTAATGCTCTGAGGAAATATGCCTAAAGCAGGTTGGGGAATTGGATATTGTCTACCAAGTCTCCTCCAGATTAATAGTAAGAGCTGAGTACATGTTTTAGAAGTCGACACCAATTACTTTTAAAACTCCAGCCTACTACCCCTATGGAAACTTAGGACAGTGGGCAATTCCAAATAATATCCTTGCATATCTATTATGAAGTACTTTTTAGTTCACTCATTTGCATTTCTGAAAAGTTAGGAAATCAGAAAACTTATAAGCCAAAGGAAATCAATGCTCTATTTAACAATAATCTTCCAAAGCTGAGTCAATCTTGCAATTATAGAATTCGCTACAAACATGCTCTAGTAGTGTGAGGAGGGAGTTCATTGTTTTTGCCTGCCTAGCATCTTTTATCCCCTCTTCTGATAATGGCACTCATAGCCAGTTTTCCTTAGAATTAGCCTTCCTTCTAGTTCACGTGGGGTTTCCCCCAGCCCTTGCTTGCAAGATTAGACACCGACCAAGTCATGATCAACATATTCCAGTCCTCTGAACACAATAATAAGCTTAAGGACAGGTGGATGATCTATCTAAACCATTCAAGTTAGAGTCATCTGGAAACTTAAACTATTAGAAAATCTCCTTTTTCTCTTAGGCTTGCTTGACTGGTAGAATAAAAATCTGCTGCTGTGGCTCTGCGCCTGTGGCTCAAGTGGCTAAGGCGCCAGCCATGTACACCTGAGCTGGCGGGTTCGAATCTAGCCTGGGCCCGCCAAACAACGATGGCTGCAACAAAAAAATAGCTGGGCTTTGTGGCGGGCGCCTGTAGTCCCAGCTACTTGGGAGGCAGAGGCAAGAGAATCACTTTAGCCCAGGAGTTGGAGGTTGCTGTGAGCTGTGATGCCATGGCACTCTACCCAGGGTGATAGCTTGAGGCTCTGTCTCAAAACAAATATATATATATATATATATATATATATCTGCTGCTGTGGCTGGGCTGCTTTAGCTCAGTGGTTAGGGTGCCAGTCACATGCTCCAGGGATGGTGGGTTCAAACCCAGCCTGGGCCTGTTAAACAACGACAACTGAAACAAAAAATAGCTGGGCATTGTGATGGGCACCTGTAGTCCCAGCTATGAGGGAGGCTAAGGCAAGAGAATCACTTGAGCCCAAGAGTTTGAGGTTGCTGTGAACTGTGATGCCACAGAACTCTCTACCAAGGATGACAAAGTGAGATTCTATCTCAATAAAAAAAAAAAGGAAGAAATCCACTGGTGTCCAACTTTGCCATCACCTGAATTAAGCCAGCTCAAAGGTAAGAGAAAGCTTGGTTCCTTGTGACTCAATTTGACCACTTAGATCCAGCCAGGCCTGAAGCTCCTAGACTTTCAGTGAGATAAGCCAATAAATTGCCTTTTTGTGTATGTCTTATTGTGATTAGGTCTATGTCACTTGTGACTATGAGTCCTGACTAATGTAATATGGATGAAAATAAGACGAGAGTTGCTACCATTTACCATTTATTAAGCACTTAACATGTGCTAGGCTGATTTTATATATACATATATATAAAATACATACCTAACCTCGGCACCTGTAGCACAGTGGTTACGGTGCCAACCATACACCAAGGGAGCCGGGTTCTAACCCAGCTCGAGCCAGCTGGATAGCAATGACAACTGCAACAAAAAATAGCCAGGTGTTATGGCAGGCACCTGCAGTCCCAGCTACCTGAGAGGCTAAGGCAAGACAATGGCTTAAGGCCAAGAGTTGGAGGTTGCTGTGAGCTGTGATGCCACAGCACTCTACCGAAGGCAACAAAGTAAGACTGCCTTAAAATAAAATAAAATAAATACCTATATATATGTATTTTTTTTAGGCTTCACAACCATGGAAGACAGTTATTATAGACTGATCTTCCTGGTGAGGAACCTGAAACTCAGAGAGGTGATTGATTTGTCCAAGGTCACACTCTTAGTAAGTAGCAGGAGTTCAAACTCAACCAATATCTTCTTGCCTCCAGAATCCATATTTTCATCCATACACAAGGCTGCCTCGTCAGGCAAAGGGCATCACCCATCTATTTGCACCAGGGAATAAAGATTTTTCCCAGGTATAACTAACTTCTTATCAACTATATCAAAATCAAATGTAATTATTTTCAATTTAACCATTGTTTTGACCTTCCAAGTCCTCCTCAAACTCATGAGTCATGTCAGTGCATCACCAAATCCTTTGCTGTATTGTGTGACCTCATCACTCAACAAAGAAGTCTGCACTTTCTTGCCACTCCAGTGGGAGGTAAAGGAGGAGAGGTGCCCAAGAGCTGGACTCTGACAGCCTCTGTTAGGCTGTGTAGTTTGGACTATGAAGACCAACCCTCTCTTACATGGTCAAGAGAGAGTTAAGACTTTTGCTCTGATGTCAGGTCAACTTGCCGACTCCTGGGTTCCTCCCAGATAGTGGAGCTGGACTCAGGAAAGACAATCTGCACTTTGGCAGGGACCTGGCTGTCCAAGCTCAGGGATGTGTAAGTCAACCTTATCGAGAACTTGTCATCTTCAGTATAGAGATTATTTGGGATTATTGGAGATTAAGGTAAAGGGATACGTAGTTTCTATTTAATCCCATTTTTAATGAGTTCAGAAACAATTCCCTGTTAGAAAGATCTGCCTGCTTTGCAGGGCTGGAGGTAACATTTTGAGGAGTTTACTGTTGCCCTGTGCTGTCGCCCTGTGGCCCTGGGCAGGGCCAGGCAGACCCGTGTGAAGGGAAGCACTTGTACAACCTGGTTGCCAGTAGCCCAGCCCACACTTGTCCCTCCCTCCAGAAGGTCCTCAACTTTACTCTCTGGTAAATCAGATGAGCCTAGAAAAAAAGACTCTTTAAGACTTTACTGTTCACCCTTGCTGCATCAAAAACAATGGATCAGAGAGATATAAAAGAGACAGTGAAAGAAGTAAAAGGTCTGTGAGAAAGAGAGGGCCGGCAGAGACTGCCCCAAACCCTCAGCACAGCAGAACTCACAGAGCCTCCACCTGTTTGGCTTCTGACTCAGAAGACCAGAGTCACAGAGCTGCAGAGAGCTGCAGAGCATTCAGAGGATGGTGGAGGCAGAGTTGGTCAAATAGCAGCCCTCAGGTCAAATGGTGGTCACAGAAACTGGTAACTTTTTCTTTTCTAATTATCACATTAAATTTAGGACTTAATAGCTAAAGTAATGCACAAATCCACTCTCCTTTTAAAAACTTAAATATCTGGATAGGGCTAAAGTCCTTTGACCACCACACCAATCCCTCCCTCTGAGGTAGACCTTTTAAGGCCATGTCAAGTACAGTGAAATTGTGCTACTTTGAACATGACCTCCACCTACCTACCCTGGGCTCTTCCCTGTCTTTCTCCTTCAAGCTGGATCAACATTCCTCCATCGGGCATGACTTGGGTCTCAAGGAGGTTTCAAATTGAGTCTTAGGCTGAGTCTCAGGGCACATGCAACCTCTGGCCCTGTGAAAATCCTCCAGCCTCTCTGCCAGGTGGCCTTGGGTGAACGTGGGCCCAAGGAGACCACAGTCAGTCCCCAGGTCTGCTCTCCCAAGGGACCCCTGCTAATGTAAAATATTGCCAGGGGCTGGGTCCGCCTTGTCTCCTTGGGTATTTACAGCTGGCAGACCCTTAGGTTTGGATACTTTAGCCCAACCATTGTTCATTTGCTGTATGTTCTTGGGCACATTACCTAACTGCTATAAGCCTATTTCCAGGTCTGGGAAATGAAGCTCTTTATACGTGCTTTGCAGAGTGCCTCCTTATACATGGAGGGAGAACGAATGGCTGCACTGACGGTGGCATCATGTGCTGATGCAGCAACAAGGAGGTCAAGTGACTCAGTTTAGGGATTGGCCCAGTAATTATTGAGACCCCAAGACAGAGGGAATGTGCGGGCCCTAAAGCCAGCACTCCAAGGTCACAGTGGGCCAAAGAACTCACATATTCTACACTGGGCTGGCCAAGCAAATGTCAAACTACCACTGGGAACCTCCCAGGCCCATGAACAACACCCACCGTACAATAGGCTAAGGATGTCATGGGTGTCCCAGGTTTGGGCTCCCTTTTTATAACAGTGGCTCGGACACCTTGTCTTCTCCCTCTTTCAGCACTCTCCTCTCCCTGCTCCCAGTCTGTGACTATGTCACACTAGTGGGCTTTAGAAGACAGGCAGCTTGAGAGGAAACGAAATATGCTTCTTAGACTTACCTGTTTAAAAAAAGTCAAAGCTTAGATAAGAAAAAAGAGAGACTATTTTCCTTTCAAATTTATATATTTTTTGAATTAGTGGTGAGTTTTGAATTTTAACGAGAGAAGTGACATATCTGAATGATTAAGAGAATTAGCACTGGAGACGCTGCCGAGCGAGGTCAAATGCACTCTCATCCAGGTCACCTCCTGAGCCTCCTCACTTGATAGCAGTGATCGGGACATAGCAAGTGCTTCATAAATATTTGCTATTATCATTTTTTCTCTAGTGATCCCTTTTCTTTGTTAACACCCTTACACATGAGTTGGCTGAACCACCAACTTCTTAAATCCCCTTTCAAGTGCTTTAATTGGAGTCAAAGGAAGCAAAGAAACACAATATCCTACAACCATGGGCTTTCATGTTCCAACATGAAAAGTACTGCCTGAGAATCAAGATTTAATTCCATCTAAACGATGTCTGCAAGTGGAACGTGCATTTTAGAGTTAAACAAAAATCACAAATGTTTGTCGTTGCCCATGCAACATCCACGGTCCACATGAGCAGTGGTCTCACTGTCCTTGTACCTCTGGCATCTCCCTTTAATAGCTAGGAAGACTAGGAGCAGCTCACTCCAGAGAACCCTTAACACACATTCCACCTTCTGCACAAACCTTTGGGACTGAAATACAGTTATCTCCATTTAATGGGTAGAGAATTGGTTGCTGACTCAATGTTCAGAACACAAGCACTCAGCCTGTATTTTAGGATGGCTTTTTCACCCAGGTTCCACCTGCCCACCTCAAAGAGCCCAATTCTACCACCAACAGCATTGAGACAGCTCCTGTGTGAGGCAAAATGAAGGTAGGCAGCTATGTCAGAGTGAACAAACTGCTGAACTTGGCACCCAAAGGCCTGGCTCATAGTCTATCTACTGCCCTTTGGTTTTGTTTGTTTGTTTGTTTGTTGAGACAGAGTCTTACTTTGTTGCCCTCGTTAGAGTGCTGTAGCATCACAGCTCACAGCAACCTCAAATTCTTAGGCTCAAGTGATTCTCTTGCCTCACCCTCCTGAGTAGCTGGGACTATAGGCACCAACCACAACACGTGGCTATTTTTAGAGGCAGAGTCTCACTCTGGCTCAGGCTGGTCTCAAACTCCTGAGCTCAAGCAATCCACCCACCTTGGTCTCTCAGAGTGCTAGGATTATAGGAGGGAAAAACTGTGCCCAGCTATCTACTGCCCTTTGGACATAGGTAAGTCATCAGCTCAGCCTCCATTTTTTAATTTGTGAAATGGGCAAAGCCATACCCCACTGAGCCAAATAATATAATGTATGTAAATTATAAACCACGCCACGAATGTAACACAATCCACGTAAATTGAAAACACTCCACAAACGTAATGTTTGCCAAGTTCTTGGCAAGGAGTAAAACAGGAAAATTGGGTATCATGAAGTTCCTCACAAATGTTTACTGAACCCACATTCAATTCCATGCATGAGGCTGAAATGCTTCCCAACTTCAGAGAAGAGGCCAGGCTGACACTGACAGCGGTGCTGACCCCTG
Organism: Perodicticus potto; assembly: GCA_963574655.1. Lineage (NCBI taxonomy): Eukaryota > Metazoa > Chordata > Mammalia > Primates > Lorisidae > Perodicticus > Perodicticus potto. The sequence goes on from CAUYRH010108349.1 coordinate 33,995, forward strand.
TGGGGCCCACAGAGCATCTGGGTGCTTGTTAGAAACAGATATTCATGGGCCTTATTCCACACCTGCTGAGTCAAATTCTCTGGGGTGTGGCTCCGGAATCTATAGGCTAATAAGACCTCCAGGTGGTTTTCACCATTCCCAGGCCTCCCAGCCCAGCATACTTTAAGATAGTCAAAATCACTGCTTTAAATCCAACTTTATCAAGTAGATTATTAGCACACATAACAGGATGCAAAAAGCCCTTTAAGTTTAAACTTGACCCCTAGGTAAGGGTGGACTATCGCCAGCCCTGTGGCCAGGGCAGTTGGGAATCCCTCCCTGTGAGAAGCTGAGCTGTGTTGAGCTTGTTAGCTTGGAGAGAATTTAGTGAAGGGCCTGGTGGGGGAGGCATTGACCGGTGGGGTCTTGACTGCTCGGGGAGCTAAGACTGGCCCCCCAACTGATGACACGTGGCTAAGTGTTGTTGCAAGAATTAAGGAAGATAATATATATAAAGCTCATGGTAAGTGTTCAATTAGCTACTGTTATCGTCATCATTATTCTCGCCACAGCCTCCACACCTCCAGCGCAGGCCGTGTCCATGCACATCTGTCTGAGTCAACTTCTCTTCCCCTTCATGTGTACCCATGTTGAGAAAGAGGTCAGGAAAGGGCATGTGCATGTTTTAAAACAGGCCCTTTGATCATTGGCAGAAACGCCTATCGTCAATAGGGAACCTCAGAGGGAAACTGGGGTCCTGTTTTGTGCCTTCCAGGCCTCGGCTAACATTGACCCCATCATCAAAGGGATCGTGGTAAACCAACTGCAAACCAAACTAAACTGGTTTCTGTGATGAGAAGTGATTCAGGGTGTATAGCAGCTCATTAAAAAAAAAAAGGCATTTACTAATGAGTATAGAAAATGCCTTCAACGAAAGAGACCCACTCCATTATGATGGTCCCAGAGTTGCTCAAACCTGATTTTGCAACAGCAAAGGGAGAATAAAAATGTCTAGGGCTGGTTGTCCTCTGCGCAGAGACAGGATAATCTTGGAGAAACATTTTACGGTATATCGCTTAAAGAAAAGTGCATTAGTCTTTCCTGAAAAAACATTCGGTTGACCTTGAAAATAAAAGCATTCATGAGAAGTATGAGCAGAAGTTTTCATTATTCCTTAAGCCCTCGATTCAAGGAGACAAAAAATTCCACCCTCCACTGCAGCGCCACAATGCCAAGTTGCCAAGCAACTGATCTTTTATGGTGAATCGCCACGGAGACTGATGTAAACAAAATCATAAATCCCATTACCCTGCTAAATACTGGGTCTGGGTTAGAAAGGGAGCAAAAGAGCTGCTTTTCAGGTTAAAAGAGATAATATGAAACGGTGAGTAGCAAGATTTTAGTCAGAGTAAATTGTCATGGGTGAGACTGTAATTAATGTAGCTCTTTTTTCTTTCAATGGCCAACTGCCCCTGATTTTCCTGTATCAAGGGAAGCAGTCGGAGTGGGAAGAGTCACTTCCAGCTGAAAAATTAACTCCAGAACCCCCGGGGGCCAGGCCCAGCAACCAAAGAACCGGTTCATTGTGGTTCCTCCCAGCTGCCTTCATGCGGACCTTCCCCAACATGGCTCAGAGTCAGTGAGTGGTCATTCATGAATCAGCTCCTAGAAGGGGACTCTTGGAAACAACGCGTGCACTTTACCTCCCTTTCAGACAAAGGGAAAGAAAAATGAGATTTAGGGAGCCGTCTCAATGGCAGATACTGTGGGAGATGATCGATAATTTATGATATCTCATTCATTCTCACGACTCTCTTGTGAGGTCCACACTACTGTTCCTATTGAACAGACAGGAGACTGTGGGCTTGGGGTGAGGACATCTTATCCACGGTCGCACAGTGAATAAGCGGAGGAAGGGTGATTCCACCTTCAAAGTTGAATTAAAGACTCAGCATCCCACCAGCTTGGACCTAATGCCCTCTTCAAGTAGAGGCCTCTACCCTAAATTGAGCAATAAATCCCCACACGGAGGACATTGACAGCTCAGGTCGTGGTTCCATTAGAATGACACTGGGCTCTTCAGTGGTGTGCTCCAACGTGTTTAATGACAGGTTGGTGGAGGACGGCCTCTGGGTCCGTGATACATACACTTCTCCCATGGCAGATGTCAAGCTGTCCTGTGCTGAGCATGCTTAGTGCCACCCTGACCAGCCCCAGACCAGTCAAACTGGAGTTCCTGGGGGTGGGATCCAAATCTTGGTATTTTTAAAGAGTAGGACCTATGGTTTGAGAACTGCAGGGCTTGAAACTTCATATTCAGGGGCCTGTTGGCCTTTTTGGCTTTGTCCTGGTCAGAAAGTACTGGGTTCTGAAATTAAGCCCTGGCCAGCAGACCTGCACGGGAAAGACTCTCCAATCCCTTCTGAGTGTGGCAGGTATCAAAACCAGGCCTGGGCAGTGGCAGTATCCACATCCCATCACCATTCTCTTAACATGCCTTTGCCCCAATCCCAGGTCCTGATGATTCTAGCACGAGGACCCGGGATAGGTATGTCTCAAACGAAGGGGACAGCGGCTGCTCAGTTGGGTCCGGCCTGTAGCATGAGGAAGGGGATGTCGCCAGCACCATCGGCCGCATCTCCCAGTGTTTCCAAACAGGACACAAATGTGGATTTTTGTGTGAACTCATCCTGTTTTGGCAACTAATTCAAGTTTTCAAAATTGCAGGCCAAACAAAACCATCCCACTGTGCAATGCCTGCATCTACATCAGTAGCTCTCAACCTTCCTAATGCCGCTATGTATTTTCATTGTTAAAAAGGGGTCGAGACCCACAGGTTGAGAACCACTGATCTAGATGCTTAGGAAGTCCCCCTCCCTAGGACCTCTGAAGAGATGGGGCTCCTCTCAGGAGCCCAGTGGAATACAGAGTTAGCCAAGGTCTGTGAGTGGCAGTGTTCCCAGGAAGTGCCCAGGATACGTAGCCCTGCACAGGCAAGTGCCTCTCTCCCACCTGTCCCCAGCCCTGGGGCTCATGGCGTCCAGAGGTCTCACCAGGGCAGCAGTGAGCAAGGGGAGGCGGCTTGCTTTGGGAGCCTGCAGCAGACCTTCAAATGAGCATCCCAGCGCTAGTACCTTATTTGGGGGGAAATTCCAAAACACCAGCGCAGTGTGGGAAGACAGAGGGCAGACAATTAAAAGTATGTTTCCAAGCCATACAGAGGGCCACTGGAGCACCATGAGAACTCTGGGGACAGTGCACAGCACCCCCCAGAGTTACCCCAACCAAGAGGCAAGAAGCTGGGGCATTTATTCAACACCTTGTCCGTCATTGGTGAGAGCAAATTCTGGGACATGAACTTTATGGCACTTTTGGCTGGCCCTGAATGCAGGCCAAGCATCTTTCAAGGCTAGAAAAGTTCTCACAGGTATTTGGGGCACGTGTAGCACAGGCTACAAAGGGGAACCGGAACCCAAGCTCTGTGCCAAAACCAGAAAGCTGGAGAAGTAGCTCACAGTGGGGGACGTGGAGCAAGGGGACATCAAGTCACAAGTTGGAGAAAGGAGACAGTGCACAACAGAAGAGAAAAGAACTGTGGAGCCGGAGGACATGGCCTCCCCATTCTGGCAGACAGTGGCGCTCAGCCTCCGATTTCCGGCCCTTCTCGGGCTCCCTAGGTGGGCTTCCAGGTGGCCCAGGATTCAACACCTGAGAGACGGTCTATAAAAAGTAAGGCCCAGGGAAAATTGTCAAGCAGCCAAATGTGCCTTTAGGGCCTCACCTTCTGCGTTCTTTGGAAACTCCAGCCCCTGCACCCAGTGTGACCAGAGGGAACCACACACGATGTCAAGAGCAGCAGGAACCCTTCAGAGAATGCGAACACTTGTCACAGTCCAGGTCCTGAGAATCACAGGATGACACATGCAAGGATTTTACTAGGGGAAATGGCTGGATGGAAAGTAGATGGAGAGCTGGAGGAGGCTGGGAGAGCCCCAGAGGAAATACCCAGCTGACCAGGGGGAAGGAAAGGAGGGTGGGGCGGAAGCATCCTAGACACTGCCACTGTGCAGGGAAAGGAGGTTCAGCAAAGCCCTTGGGTGTCCTGGCGACAAAGTCAGCTCTAGGTGCAACACCTGTCTATCAGGACAGGTGCACCGCTGAGCCGTTAACTGGGAACAGCCAGCAGGAAGCTTGAGCTTGGTGCAAACACCTGCCATTCATTGATCCATTTCAGAGCCCAGCAGAGGGGGCCTTTAGTCAATTACACTCGCCCCCTCTCCCTACTGGAGAATCCCCAGAAATATTGGGAAGGGCACTGGGTTTCCCACAGTTTGGGGGGATAAGGGCTCAAATTATTTTAATTCAGAGTTAAAGAAGAAAGGATAATTCGAGTGTATAAATAGAAATAATTCGAATATCTACATTAGGGGGGTAAGTAATAATTTTTCCTTAACCTTTCTTATATTTATAAATTATAACAAACATTCATTGCATTTGTAACTGGTGATAGTAACTATACAAGTATAACTTTTGTTGATATCTACTTGATCTTAAGATATTTATCAAGCCAGTGCACGTATGTAAACATGCGCACAGCCTCGCTCTCTCCACCCTGAACAGAAGCCCCTTTGCCTCTAGTGTTTCCCTGCCATCTACCTCTCCAATGCCTGAATGACCTGGAATTAGGAAAGGGGGCCCTACCCCAAGGTGGGACCAGAGTTGTGGTGCAATTCAAGTTCCAGAGACCCCCTCTGGGGTCAGAGGCCACACGCTAGGACAGGGGATTTTTTTCTTTTAATTTTGCATAGACTTGATTGTGCTTTTCTCAGGTTTACCCCCCTTGGCCTGCTGAACAATTTATTGGTGCTATGGAGCAAGTCTTAATTTTCAACTTCCCAGGCTTACTTCTTGAAATAAAAGATGGCTTTATTTTAGGAGTGGTAAATTTAAATTCTCCTGGGACAAGATAGTTAATATCAATATACAGGCTAACCTGTGGGCCAAAAGCGGTGGCTTATGCCGGCAATCCCAGCATTTTGGGAGGCCAAAGAGGGAGGATCACTTAAGATCAGCCTGGGCAACATGACAAGACTCTATCTCTCAAAAAAAAATTTTTTTTAATTAGCCGGGCATCACACCACTGGGCCAAAAAAAAATGAAAAAATAAAAAATGGGGGGGAGAGCAACTGGTGGGGACCAAAGTAAAGTGAGTAAAATGATTTCCTCTAAAAGGGGTGGCACTGACAACTACCACATGGGAGTGTGGACTGCAATTATTAGGTCTTCTGGATATTTAGGACATTCCAAAAATTCTGATTTTTTTTGTGACATTTCCCGACTTTCAAACACTGGCTCAGATTTTCCTAAAAACCCTGTGCTGGCCAAGCAAAACAGGTTTGTGACTGAGTTTGGCCCCTGGGCTGTCATTTGTAGTCCTTTATTTTCTTGAACAAGTTGAGAGAAAGAGAAAAAACTTCTCTTTACCACCGACTCTCCCGTGCGCCCTGATAAAGGGGCCGTTTCCTTGCTATTGTCTCCTTCTCTTAACCCAACCTGACTGGAAATCTCAACCAAACATCTGCTGGGCCCCTGATCCATATGAGGAGAATTCAAAACACAAACTCCATCTATGCTTTCAGGCAGACTTCGGGGGTCTGCTGCCTCTGTGTGTCTCCCTGCATACTGTGACGTTCTTCCGGGTTGTTCTCGTGCCCAGAACTTTGGGGTGCTAGCATCTGCCTTGTGAAGTGGTTGGAGAATTAGGTGTCATGGTGCAGAGGAAGAGCTGAGCACGGGGCCCGGTGCGGCGATGGGGAGTGGATGCCACCTTCATGGTGCCAGTGGCGGCCTGGCCGGCTGGGCTCACCACCAAGCCCTGTGCAGTTCTCCAGCAGCAGACGGGGTAGGGGCAAGGGTTAACCAGGATGCTCTTTCCTCGAGCAATCCAGCTCATTTGTTCATTTGACAAGGGTTCGTGGAGCACCTGAGAACATGACATTTGAGGGAAGACCTGGAAGAAGAGACTGAGCCACCTGTCCCTTTGGGGAAAGAAGGGCATTTGAGGCAGCAGGAATAACGGTAGGAAGACACGAAGGTGAAAGCAAGCAGGGTGGGTTCCTGAACAACAAGGACACCAGGAGGCTGAGGAACACCAGCAGGGAAGACAGGAAGAGCCAAAGGCAAAGAGCAAGTGCTACCTTGTCTGTGGCAGAGTAGAAACTTTGTCTCCAAGGAGTGAGATGAGAAGCAGAGCCTTCATGGCATGTCTAATTTGCATTCCTGCAGCATCATGCTGGCCACTGTGTTGAGAACAGATGAAGAGGGCCTAGTCTAAGCGGGAAGGTCTATTGGGCAGCTACTGAAAGGTCCAGGGCCTTGCTGGAAGTGATGGAGGCTGCAATATTTGCAGACAGACTGAACATAGGGAATGAAAGAATGGGAGAAGTCAATAGGGTTTTTCAACTGAGCAAGTGGAAGGATGGAGTTTCTATTCATTAATATGGAAAAAGGGAAAGAAATTATTTGGGGAGAGGACGATCAGTTCAGTCTTAGACATGTTTAGTGGGGGATGATTATTACACATCTCAACTGAAGATGCACAGAAGGGGTATTCAACCTGCAGCCCCGTATCTATGAATGTGGTCCAACACAAAATCGTAAACTTACTTAAAACATCATGAAATATTTTTTCTTTTTGGTGATCTTTTTCTGGAACTCGTTTGCACGGTTCTTGAGCATGAATTTTGTAGATGACAACCTCGTATCTCAATGTCACGGAAAATACACACACGTACGCTCTGGCTGTTGTACGCATGCGTGGCTTCAGTTTTGCAGCAGTGCAGCTTCCAGAGTGTGGTCTCCCAAGCTCAGTCGAAATGACACCGTCACACGTTCCACGTGCTCGTGGTGACTTGGCAAGGCAGCAGTTATCAATATTTCAACCTACTATTCCAACACTAGGTGTTCAATGTTATTTAAAGTCAGGTAAGCATTCTAATTTGATTATTAAGGCTGCTTCCGGACCTCGGCAGTGCCTCATCACCTCACCCGCTGAACTTCACCTTCACTCCTCGGCCTTGCCCTGTATCGGCGACCAAGAGGTGGAAGAGTCCAAACCTTGCTTTCTATTTTCCTGTCAATAATTTACATAATAAAAGTATTATTATCTATTCTTTTTTAATCCTAGCATCTCAGAAGAAATCTACAACATACTAGAAGAAAATGCCACCCAAAAAAAAAGAAAAATTAAGGACGAAGGAAGATTGTTCAGTGAAAAGTGGACAGATGATTACTTTTTGTCAAGGCAAAATAGTAAAGGCACTCTGCTTAATTTGTAGGGAATGTGTGCAAGTTTTTGAAGACTATAATTGGAAAGGCATTATATGCAAAAATGCGCTTCCAGATTTGATGCCTATGAAGGATTATGTCATAAGGACAAAATAGTGGAACTGAAAAAAGTCTGCCTTCTCAACAAAAATTTCTTTTAAGTTATAATTCAGATGTATTCCATTTTAAAAGCTAGTTATGTGGTACCAAAAAGTTTTTAATAGCAAAATAATCAAAACTGTTTACTGAGTTTATTAAGCAGTGTATGGGAAGCATGGTGGATATAATTTGCCCTGAAAGAAAGGGGGATATTTCTCAAATCAATTTCCAATTTTCAGTTTTCTAATTGAAAAAAATTGGAAAACTTATCAAAAGAAGTTTCAAGAGTAAAGCTGCTCATTTTAAATTTTACGGTTTGGTGATGAATGACAGCACTGATGCTACAAATACAGCTCAACTTGCCATTTTTATTAGAGGTATTCAGGACAAATATAGTGTCACTGAAGAAAAGGCTTATTTAGTGCCATAAAAGACACAATTAAATCAAGAGATTTTTATGAAGCTGTACAAAATATGTTAAAGCAATTGTCTTTGTCCATTGTCAACGTATCTGGAATAGTTACTGATGGTGCCCCAGCGATGGTAGGTAAAAAGAGAATGACTTACAAAATTAATAGAAGTCAGTGCACAATTGCCACCCCAAACTCACATCTGATGAAGTATCATTGCACAGTACATCGAGAAAATTTATGTGCAAAAGCTGTAAAAATGGGTTACAAGCAAATTTTCATCAAGACTGGGAATTTCATCAGAGCCAAGGGATTGAATTATCGCCAATTCCAGGAATTCCTTAAAAGTACTGATGCTGAGTATGGTGACATCATTTACTTTTTGGAAGCAAGATGGCTAATTCAAGGCCAAATGTTAAAAAGATTTTATGATTTGCGACATGTTATCAAGTTGTTTATGGTATCAAAAACCAAATTTGTGCCAGAACCTGATGATAAAAACTGATTTACAGGTTTAGCATTTTTACTAGTTTTAACCACTCATTTAAAAGAGTTAAACATGCATCTTCAAGGTGGAAACCAACTGATCAATACAATGTTTCAAACTATTATAGTGTTTCAAAGGAAACAGAAATTATGGCAAACTCAAATTAAGACAAATAATTTTATGTATTTCGACATGTTAGCTAAGCATTGTCCTGTGAACAGTGGAAAATATGCAGCTTTGCTTTTCAATTTGATAAAAGAATTTGAAAATAGATTTCAAGATTTCCAGGAAAATAATCGATATTTTGATGCATTTGCAATTCCATTTTCTGTCAACATAAAAATGTTATCTGCCAGTTTTCAAATGGAATGCACAGAGCTCCAATCTGACATTTGACTTAAATAAAAATTTGATCATGTCTCTTTACTGGACTTCTACAGGTCCTGCCTTCTCAGAGATAAACATCCCTCTTTTCACAATCATGCCTTATTCATGGCATCGCTGTTTGGCAGCACCTACACTTTTGAGCAACTACTTTCAAGAGTTAAATTAGGCTCAGCACATTAAGAGTTAAATTAGGCTCAGCGCCTGTAGCTCAGCAGCGAGGGCGCCAGCCACGTACACTGGAGCTGGTGGGGTTCGAACCCAGCCCCGGCCTGCCAAACAACAATTGACAACTACAACCAAAAAATAGCTGGGCATTGTGGCGGGCGTCCGTACTCCCAGCTACTGGGGAGGCTGAGGCAAAAGAATCACTTGAGCCCAGGAGTTGGAGGTTGCTGTGAGCTGTGACGCCAAGGCACTCTACCAAGGGTGACATAGTGAGACTTTGTCTCAAAAAATAAAAAAAGAGTTAAATAAGAAGCAAAATATCTGATGAGCACCTTTCCAACTCACTAAAAATTGCAGCTACTTCTATCAGACCAGATATTGATGTATTACTTTCTCAAATACAATGTGAAATATCCTACTAGTTTTATGTTGCCCACTTTTCTTTTACTTTTATAATTAAAAATATCAAAAAAAGCTTATTACTTAGATAGGCATATTTTTTCTATTAGCGATCACAAATTTGAGACTATGCTCAACCATTTTTTTTTTTTTTTTTTGGCCAGGGCTGGGTTTGAACCCGCCACCTCTGGCATCTGGGGCCAGCGCCCTACTCCTTTGAGCCACAGGCGCCTCCCACAAGATAAATACTTTTTTTATTTCCCCCCCCCCCGCCCAGCTGGAACCGGCTTTGAACCCACCACCTCTGGCATATGGGGCCGGCACCCTACTCCTTGAGCCACACGCGCCGGCCCTGCTCAACCATTTTAAAAGACTCTCTGAACAGGCTACTACATAATTATTATCATTATGTGAGGAAATTTTGCTTCTGTCTGGTGGCAGATATCACCAAAAGACCTTTTCTTTTGCTGAGCAGGTTTCTTTAGTGTTTGTGTATTTAACATGTGGCCCAAGATAACTCTTCTTCCAATGTAGCCCAAAGAAGCCAAATGGTTGGACACCCCTGATGTATGGTATCTTAAGATGTATAATATGTATTGAGATTTTATGTGGCTCAATATTACATGTTAAAACGTAATTACAATATTAAATGTATATACACACAGTGTATTACACATGCATAATATCTCAATCACACATGTGTGTCTCAATCACACATTAGAACTGAAGTCCTCCAGTTGACAATTGGACAAGTTGACAAATGAACAATCTCTTTTAGAGATTGGAATTCCAAGGAAGCGCTGGCTGAAAACAGTTATATTATTCTCCATTCATCAGGATCAGATGGGATCTGCAGCCATAGGACTAAATGGAATCACCTGAACAGTAAATGCAGAAAGAAAACTGAAGGTCCAAGGACAGAGGCCAAGCATACCGACACATTGTGGCTTCAGAAAGAAGGTCATTCAGATACCAGTTAACATAATAAGTATTCCTTTCTAACAAACCCACAGCCAGAGAGCCGAAATAATCAAGAAAACAGTCCCCTCTATACACAGACTCAAGCCATTCGTTCATCTCCCAGAAAAGAGAGTCAAGAAATTTGTTCTTGGCTCAGCACCTGTAGTTCAGGGCGCCAGTCACATACACCGAGGATGGCGGGTTCAAGCCCAGACTGAGCCTGCCAAAAAACAATGACAACTACAACCAATAAATAGTTGGGCACTGTGGTAGGCACCTGTAGTCCCAGCTACTTGGGGGGCTGAGGCAAGAGAATCACTTAAGCCCAAGAGTTGGAGGTTGCTGTGAGCTGTGACACCATGGCACTCTACTGAGGGCAACACAATGAGACTCCGTCTCAAAAAAAAAAGAAATTTGGTCTTGAAGAATATATGTACAGTGTTCCTCTTTTTTCTCTCAATGCTTATTTCATGATTTTACCTCCTCCATGAACTTCACAGTGCTATTCATGATTGCTATATTTCGCTCCTTCACCTCCCTGCCAAGCAGACATTCTTAGATGACCACTGTTCAACCTTAGAAGGTATCCATAAATTCTATAGGATCTTTTGGGGGGTTTTTGTTTTGTTTCGTTTTGCAGTTCAGCCGAGGCCAGGTTTGAACCCGCCACCCTCAGTATATGGGAATGACGCCCTACTCGCTGAGCCACAGGCGCTGCCCAAATTCTATAGGATCTTATTTCATCATTTGAGGTTCTGCAAGAAGAGCTCTCTTGTAGATGCACTTGAGTCAGCTGGAGTCTCCAGCTATGGGCTGGGTTGAGTTGTGCCACCAGAATAAAGGACAGATTTGACTTGGATGACGTCAGTTAGCATTTGCGACAATATTGCTGCAAAACAAAACACAGACATCAGTCTTCACAATAAGCGTTTCTTTCCAGCTCACATAGGCACAGCTGGCTGGGTTTGGCTCAGATTCAGCTCATCATGGCTGGGCTTTGTGCTGGGCTTGACTCCAGGGTGCAGGTTTGGTTCTAGTCTGTTCCTCCTAACCCTAACATGAACCCTAACCCTACCTGGGACGTGTTCTCACAGTTGAAGTCTGGAGACAGAAATCCAAGAGGACAGACTCAGTCACATAGAGACATTTCCAGTTTTTACTTGTATCAAGTTCACTAACATCCCACTGGCCAAAGCAAATCACAAGGGCAGACCCAACATCATTGAGACAGGAAAATATTCTCCACCTCTGATATGAATACAGGAAGGGGCAAAAAAAAAAAAAATGGGGACAATTCTGCAATTCCCAACATGGACTTTTTTACCTCTACTCTATAGAGCAATGCTAGGCAGTAGCAGTTAAACATATACACACAGACATTCACCCATTTTGCAAGTAACAACAAGATGAAATATGGTCTGGAAACTCTGTTCTTTGGAGATCTTTTGCCTTGAACTTGACTTGCTAAAGCAACAAGAACATTTGTGGGATTGAATAAAGAATAATGGTTCCAGATGGGCCAGCTAGGTTCAGAGAGTGAGATGACTTTCAAAGAGGAGAGCTGGATTTCTGCAGTGTGCCATACAGCAGGCTGGGATAAGTGAAATAGGAAAACTACTCAAGGGATCCTTTCTTTTTATTAATATAATTTCTCTCACCCAGGTTTTACAAATAGAGGCCATAATGAAATTGGCTCTGGACAATTCACACCCAAGTGTTTTGCTGATTTGACCCTCTAACCACAGGATTAACAAGACCCATTTACTCTGGCTAGTTCTGCAAATTCTTCCGGTTTCATAATTCAATCAAAGGTAATAGTAAATGGAATGAGAGGCTACTCACAGGAAAGTAAAATGCAAAAGAGAAACAAAAATAAGGGGAGCCAAAGACTTAACTTTTATGTATGTCTCGAATCGGTTTGGCAGGGAATCAAATAGAAAAAAAATCCCATCCCCTCTTTGCTGCATATTTCCACATCACAAAAGCATTATGGGGTCTGGTCCAGCTCGGCAGCTTCTTCTTATGAAGGGGAAAGCCTGCATACAAACTGTAAGCTCTGGACAGACCTATACAGGAGAACTATTTGGTGGCTTCCTCAACCCAGGGATGTGTTATACCCTCCCTAAAAGTCTCCCAGGAAGCCACCAGTTAACAATTTAGAGGAAAACAACATTGTTCATATCAAGGTCTTCTGTCAAGCATAACAACTAAGATCATGTGCTTTGGAGAAATCTGGATTCAAATCCTGAAATCGCTACTCACTGGCTGTGTGACCTTGGGCATTTTACTTAACCTCTCTGAGTTCCAGTTTTCTCATCAATACAAAGTGCAAAATAGTGACTCTTGCCTCTTAGGGTTGTGGTACAGATTAAAAGAATAGTGCAAAGATGATATTTACAGAATGCTTGTCACATCCTAAAGGTTCAACAAGTGAAAATTATTACTAGAAGGTCTTAAAAGAAGATCTATGCAATAACAGGTACTACTATCCAACAGACCCTCTAATTTCAATCTCCCCTATTTATTGGAACTAAAACTAACAAAAGAGTTATCTTCATAAACGCCAAAGACATGCAAGTGCTCCATTCAATCTGAGGGAACCTAACCAAATCTGCCTAAAGGAAGCTCCCCTGAGGTTGCAGAAGTGGTACACTTGCAACCAGGTAAGCCAGGAGCCCGGACACCAAGCTGGACCTGCACAAAAGGGGCTCTGGCCTCAGGCCCTCCACACACTTCAAAGAATCCCTTGGCCCTTCTCTGTCCACTCCAATCCCCCCACTATGGAGTGAAGAATCCACCAGCTCCAGACAAGATCACCAGGAGTCCTCCTCTTCTTACCTAGATCACGCTCTAGGTACTGGAGACCTCAGATTTCCCTGCCCAGAGAACACTGAGCCTACTTCCAGGAAGGGCGGGGCCTCTTTCCCTGATCCTCCTTCCCATGATGGCCTGTGCTTCTGTGATATACATTTCCAGGCCCAAGAGGTGGCCATTTGCAGATATGCAATAGAGCTCAGCATGCCGACTGGAGTGTTCACACATATATATGTAAAGCTCCTTGCAGTGTGCAACAAGAGCTAGGGTGCTAAGCCAGGCAGACTTTGGGTTGAGGGTGAGCACTGGTGCTCCCAACTTAGGAAACTCCCAGGAATCCAAGAAATTTAAATTCAAATCTAGTTTTCCAGGTCATTAAGAAGAATATCTGGGGCAGCGCCTGTGGCTCATTGAGTAGGGCGCCGGCCCCATATACCGAAGGTGGCGGGTTCAAACCCGGCCTCGGCCAAACTGCAATACCAGAAAAATAGCAGGGCATTGTGGTGGGTGCCTGTAGTCCCAACTACTCGGGAGGCTGAGGCAAGAGAATCGCCTAAGCCCAGGAGTTGGAGGTTGCTGTGAGCTGTGTGACACTATGGCACTCTACCGAGGGCAATAAAATGAGACTCTGTCTCTACAAAAAAAAAAGAAGAAGAATATCTGTGGAGATGTCAGGATGAGATATTTATTAGCAATGTGTTTGCTTTAGTTATAAATTGTAACTATTTACAGATATCGTAGGTGGACCTCCACTTGTGCTCTTGCTTTGAGCTCCACAAAGGGTCAGGTCTATCACCTAGTGAACCCCACAGTTTCTAGACTCCCTGGGCTTGTCTTCTGCCCTACAGACCAGGAGACTGTGGCAGATTTATTTCCCCTCCCATATGCTCTTCCAGAGCCTTGCCCCTCTCCCATAAGAGATGGAGTCCGTGTCCCTTCCTATGGAAATAGAGCAGGCCTTTGTGACTACCCTGGCTGGCAGATATGTGCAAGTGATGCCACCTGACTTCCACCAGGTCATGGCAGCAGAGCATTGGGTCTATCTTTCCAAGGACATGCACCTTGGGAGTCCTGAGCCACCACCTAAGAAGTTCCACTACCCAGGCTAGTAAGAGCACATTAAGATGGAGACATCCTAGGGAAAGACTCGCCCGTACAGAACCTCTATACAACCCAAGAAAGGGACAGTGCCAAAGCTAAAAGGCCCAAAGTCAATTTCTATATTTAGAGAGACTGAAAGGCTAGTGTTACCATCAACTCAGATACAGAAGGAGCAGACTTTGAGGGGAAGAGCAGGAGCTCATGTTTGGACATGTTGAATTTGGAACGTCTATTAGATACCCAAGAGGGCATCTCAAGTGGGGAGTTGGATGTGTATATCTAGACTGAGGAGGGAAGACTGACCTGGAAATGGAAGCTGAAAAGCTTTGCTATTTAGATGGCGTTGGAAGCTGTGCAGTGAAATGTGACCAGCAAGAGAGTGAGTGTCCATAGAGGAGAGAACGTGGAACCTTCCTGCGTGACAGGTTGGGAAGAAGACAATAAACTAGTAAAGAGACTGAGATGTGGCCATTATGGAGGTTAAAAGGAAAACCCACAAGAGCATGAGGACCTAAGTGAAGAAAGTGTGTTAAAAAGGCAACTGTGGGCTCGGCGCCTGTGGCTCAACAGGCTAAGGTGCCAGCCACGTACACCTGAGCTGGCAGGTTCGAATCCAGCCCGGGCCCACCAAACAACAATGGTGGCTGCAACCAAAAAATGGCCGGGCGTTGTGGTGAGTGCCTGTAGTCCCAGCTACTTGGGAGGCAGAGGCAGGAGACTCGCTTGAGCCCAGGAATTGGAGGTTGCTGTGAGCTGTGATGCCATGGCACTCTATCCAGGGTGACAGCTTGAGGCTCTGTCTCAAAAAAAAAAAAAAAAGGCAACTGTGACCAACTGCGTCAAACAATTCTGAATGGTCAGGAAAGATGAGGCGGGACAACTCTCTACCGGAGAATTGACCAAGGAATAAGTCTATCATTTCAGATACCACAAAGTAGAAAAAGGCAGGATTTTTTCTATATTCTTTTTTAGAGAAGGGGCTTCAGGGGGGAGGGCAGACTGTAGAGAAAGTGCTCCAAGAAATAGTCCCTGACCCTCTAGAGACGTGTTTAGTATCTACTGCTACGTAACAAATTACCCTGAACTTAGCAGCTTGAAACATGTATCATCACAGTTTCTAAAGATCACAAATCTGGGTGTGGCTCAGCTGGGGGCTGTGCTTCAGAGTTTCTCAAAGCCACAGTCAAGGTGTGCCCCAGAACCCCAGTCTTACTTCAAGGCCCATCTGGGGAAGGACCTGCTTCCCAGCTCACTCAAGGTGTGGGCAGGACTTAGTCCCCCACCACCACCCACCACTCCTTCCCCTGCTGTTAGCTGGAAGCCTCCCTCAGTTCCTAACCACATGGGCCTCTCTACATCATAGCTCAGAGTAGGGTAGGTGCCTTCCTCAGAATGAGCAAAAAGAGTGCCAGAGAAAATACCAGCAAGAAATAAAGCCAGCAAGATGAAAGTCCCAGGGTTTTTCGTTACTTCATCATGGAAGTGACACGCCAGCATTCCTACCATATTTTATTCGAATTAAGTCACTAGGTCCAGCCCACAGGCAGGCGGAGGGGGCCATACAGCGGCCTTAGCACCAAGAGGCTGGGGTCATCAGAAGCTGCCCCCCACAAGCAGGTCTAGTGCTATAAAACAGGTGAAAAGCAGCTAATACCACATTGACCAGCATGTTGCCAGACCACATTAATCATTAATCATGAAAAACAGGTAAAGAATTCTACTCAGGAAACAAACTCATCAATTAGGCTCCTTAACAAAACTTTTAACATATAAATCCTGGCCTTAACATACACGTGTGAAAAACCAAAAGAGCCTTACTAGGAAAATCATATCTATTCTATCCATCATTTCATTTAACTTAGAGCCTCAATGTTAATTGTAAACAGCACATCTAAATCGAAAACTCTTTGAGTGCACAGACTAAATCTTACAACATCCGCCTGTGGCTCATCGAGTAGGGTGCCGGCCCCACATACCGAAGGTGGCGGGTTCAAACCCGGCCTCGGCCAAACTGCTGAACAGAAAAATAGCCAGACGTTGTGGCGGACGCCTGTAGTCCCAGCTGCTCGGGAGGCTGAGGCGAGAGAATCGCCTAAGCCCAGGAGCTGGAGGTTGCTGTGAGCTGTGTGACGCCACGGTGCTCTACTGAGGGTGACAAAGTGAGACTCTGTTTCTACAAAAAAAAAAAAAAAAATTCAGCTCCAGAACGTTGCCTTGCTTACAGCTGGCAGAAATGGATGACAGATTTTCTATGTGATAATTCTCAAAAAATACATAGCTGGGCAAATTATAGAAGAGTTAGATTGTGTCATCCTTGTGATTCAGGATTTACAAAGTCAAATTGAACTCTCCACTTAACACCTGTGTGGTTGGGGGCAAGTCACTCATCTTCTCTGTGCCTCCGTTGCCACACATAAAATGCAAGCATTCCTGCCCACCTCAGACTGCCGTGCTGGTGAGGTGGGACCCTCTACAGGGGCTCAGTCAGTGTTGGTTATCATTATTGCTATTTTTATTTATTTATTTATTTATTTATTTATTTATTTTTTGCAGTTTTTGGCTGGGGCTGGCTTGAACCCGCCACCTCTGGCATATGGGGCCGGCGCCCTATTCCTTTGAGCCACAGGCGCCACCCATTACTGCTATTTTTATGAAAGTAAACTCTAGTAACTGACAGAATTTGTGTGGAGTGTAAGGATTAAATGAACTAATATATGGAAATCACAGTATACAGTATCTGGCTCTTAAAAAGTATTCCATAAATGGGGATTATCATCATTACCTTTAATATTATGGGGCAAACTGTAATTACCAGAGGACTTTATGCGTGTGCATTCTCATTTATTCTGTTAAATCATACGCATTCTTCAACATAGTCCTTGGGACACCTCCTCCTGGTAGCCTTCCTGTGGTGGAAGGCCAATTTCAGTGCCTCAAATGAAACTGTCATTTACCTGGGTATGCAGAATTCACTATGCCATGTGCTATGTGCCTCCGCCTGGTAAGGCCTGTTCGCAGGCCTTTTCTTGGCACATCCTGTTTCCCCACATTTGACTGTGGCACCTGAAGAGTTGGGTTGAGTCCTTTTGTGTGCCCCCCAGGACCCAGCAGTACGCTCTGCATTCAGTCCTGCTCCACCTGATACACGTGTCATGCAGCCCCAGACACAATACCTTGGGGAGCTCTGCCCTGCTGTGCACAGCTGGGAAACAACTCCAGCTGCCCAGCCAGATGGTGACCAGCCAGGTGAGTGGAAGGCTGCAGGCAGGGATGGAGGTGGAGGAAAAAACAGAAGCGTGTAACTGGAGGAGGAAAGGCAAGCTATTTGGATGCTTTCAATCTTACAGAGAGCAGCAGGGAACAGGGTAACAACTGCCCTCAGGCCAAGGCCACCCACGTGGTCATGCAGCTGAGTGATGGAGATGCAGATGTGACTCTGTCTCTGTCAGGCCACTTCACTGAGATGTGGTCACTCCATGGAGAAAGGACAGTTTGCAAATGAAATTGGTTCCAAATGGGGGGAGGGTCTTGAGTCAGCCAACACAGCTCTATGAGGAGCTGTGTGGTTTGGTGCAGGTAACCTCTCTGAGCTTCTCAGTTGTGCTAACACAGAACACCTGTGTACAAAGCACTGTTCTTAGTATTTGCATATGTTATTTAATATCATAATAATAATAAAAAAGATACTATCACTGTATGTATTTTACCCAGGAGGAAAGTGAGGCACCAGGAGGTGAGAAACTTACCCTTGTTCAAATAGTTCAAAAGTAGTGCAGACAGAATTTGAATCCTTAAAACACACTCACTATAGTCCTAACCTCTCACTTGCAGGACCCAGCAAATGGTGATCAATCAATGGTAGCCAAAAGGCAAAAGAGAGGAAGACTGGGAGAGTTGAGTGATTCAGTTTCCGTTGCTAACAAAAGGGCTCAAGGTTCAGGATTTGGCATTGCACTCAGTTTGTTTGGGAAGCTCTCCTGGAACAGACAAATCTATGCAGGGAGCTAAAGACTTCCATTATTAGGTAGTACAAGGCAGTTCAAATCCAGTCCCAGCCAGCATTGATTCAATGCTTGCTGCCTGCCAGGGACTGTGCTGGGTCCTTATCATCTGTTCATCTCCTGTGATCCTTACAGTACCCTGGGTACGAGGGGCTGTTATCCCCATGTGCCAAATAGAGAACATAAGACATAGAGAGCTTCATGTGGTTTATTCTGGACCTCTCAGCTAATAAGTGAGAGAGTCGATATTTGAACTCAGATCTGTTTGCCCCAAAACAAGTATCTTCACTTCCATGCCCTGGATATCTTCTGGCTTCCACCTCAAATAAGCATGTAAATCCCCTTGTCCTAAGAGATTACCCTCAAACTCAATCTGATCAAGACAAAATCAACACACTTGGGGTCAAGTTTTGAAAATGGCCACTTTGGAGCCTGCTCACTGAGGCAAAGAGGTAAAGCATCTGTGGTTTCAGCAATAGTGTTTTGTCTTATTCTGGGCCATCAGCAACTCCTCTGAAGTTGCATGGGAAGGAGAGCTCCCAGAAACGTTCCATCCCCTCCCGTGCATTTACTCTACGCCAGAATGGGACAGACACGTTGGAGAGGTTTCACATCATGACAGCTGTTATGAATGGTTACAGGATGCCTGCCCCGGTGTGAGCACTCTCTTCAGAAGAGGCTGCCCAAGGCAAGAGTCACACACTGCTTTGCAAAGTACAGCCACTTCTAGGAAGGTAGAGATGGTTCACTTCAGGGCAGAGGGTGAATGCAGAGGATCTTTTGAGGAAGTCTTAAAGCCAAAAGTTCTTGTCCAGAGACAGACCTTTCCGAGGAAGGCAGTGAGAATGGCCTCCCGCGGAGCCCTTTGGTGTGAAGGGCTCTCTGGTGTGATCATCCAGGAGGGTGGGGCCGAGGCCTCAGAAGCACATCAAAAGAGCCTGGGGTGGGTTAAACATTTGGAAACGAAGATAAGCATCAGAGGCAAATAGCCAACACTATTCTCTTCCTCTAGGGTCAGTTCTATTTTCAGTGCCCTCTTGGGTCCAGTGAGTGACCTCTAAACATCTCCAGAGAGACCTGGACCATAAGGGCAAATGGTCTGGCAAAGGCCATGAACTGTCTCCAGAAGGCCTGAGCTGTGTCTTGTCACTTTCACACAGCACAGGGGGTTAACGCTCCTCTTTACTCAGGGAGGATTCTCCAAGGATAATGAACACAATATGCAAGAGAGCTCCCTCCCACTGTGCTTGAAGCGGGGGAGAACAACGACAGGGCTCGCTGTCTTCCAGGCTCCTCTGAGGGGGGCAGGTGTCCCAGAAGTTCCATTTCTTTTCCTCACTTTGGAGACCCCCAAAATCATTCTGTTCAGCCCCGAACCAGCAAAACCTACAACACTGGTTTTCTTGAACTTTAGAAATCCAGCTTCCTAATTGTTTCCAATTCCAAATATAAAACAAACCAAAAAAGTATTAAAATAATTTGGACTTCAAAGACGCTTTCTAATTCCTAGTGACCACAGTGAAATTAAATAAGAATCAGTCTCCCTCTCTTTCTCTCTCTCTCCTTTTTCCCTCTCTTTCAAGGAGAAGAAAATAAAGCAAAGGGAACACAGAGCCCAAGCAGCTCCAGGAAATGATTGCACGATGCTTATTTACCTCCTAACTAACATGTGTAACTGAGGATTAGTGGAGCAGCCTCTTGTAATTACCCTGTTGCCCCATTTGTGGCCGGCTATCTCCGTGAGGCCAGTAAATCTTGAAATTACAGGCTGACCACCCGGGAGTAGTGAGACACAGTCAGCCACATCTCTCAAAGGCACTGCCCTGGGGTGATTCCCACCTCCTCTGGGCTGACTCTGAGGCCGGAGAGAAGACCCGCTTGGGAGTGGCTCCCAGACCAAGCCAGGGTGACCCAGGGTGCCCTGCACCCCTCTGAGCTGAATGAGGCAGCTGGCGCAGAGGGTGCCTGTTCCACCTCCCATCACCCCACCCAGCTGGGACTCCTGCTGGTGAGAGCCCCAGAGATGGAAGTGAAGACACAGACAGGAACGGAGACAAGGGAATAGAAATGTCCTGAAAAGGAGATTTTTGCCTCTTGAAATACTATTCTGTTCCCTAGAGGGACAAAACTCCTGCAGAGGACTTCTAAGGTGCTGTGGCGTGTCCTTTACATAAATGGAGATCAGATTTGACCTAAGATTTAACCATAATCTTGATCCTCTTCATCAGAGCTTTCAGAATGAGTGCTAAATGGACCTCGATAAGCATATGCCTGCTCTAGACCTCTGAGAAATATCAAAGCATGGAGACTCAATAGCAAACGTTGCTCAGGACTCCATCAGGGCCGTTTTTGAAATGAGACAGTCAGCCCCCACGACACCTTTGTAAGGACAAAGACATCCCTAAGGACATTTTCCACTTTGTCTCTGCAAGTCCCTTAAATGGAGGCTCTTTGTCTTATTTACCCCTATGGTCTGAGACCTTAAATGCCACAATTAAATGAATTAAGACACAGCCTGGATTGGGAGATGCGAAAGCCTCTCCCAGGATCAAGAGCCTAATGACAGTAAAGTGCTCAATGTCCTGCCCTTTGCTTGCGGATTCCATGATCTTGCCTTTGCATAATGTATCTCATTCAGCGTCTTTAATTTAGCTATAATGTAAAGCCACAGTAAAGTAGATACAGTGAAGCCGTAAAACCTACTTTACCACATTCTGCTCTCTTTATCAATTCCACTGTTTACAAAAGCTCAGCAGCATATGATTTTGCAGTTAATTAGTGTAAATAACACAGCTGGGTCAGACATTAAAATAATAATCCCCACACCATTTAGCACCCATCAATAACCTGTTTCCAGATGTTCGTCTTATCTGCTCCACCGCCCTCCACTGATCATCCTAATCCCCCACATGTGTTCCTTTCAGCATCTCCACAGAGGGTATCACCGACTCCTCTCTTTCTCCTACACTTCGAGGAAAACCTTTGCACAGTCTTCATGTTATAGCTTGAATATAGAGGATGAGTCTTTGTCTTCAACTAAGGACAGTGACCCAGAACATTACATGACTTGCCCCAAACTACAAACAAAATAGAACAAAGGCAACGAAATGAGATCTTCCTTCTGTTCTTTCTGCTGTTCTTCCAATCTCTTACAATATTTTCTGCAGCTCATCACCCCAGCACAGGTGAGGTCTGAGAAGCACCATTCAGATATAGACAGTGTTGTGTTTCCATTTCAGAGTCAGCAAGAGAGAACAAGCCATCAACACAACTGGTGGCCACACTCTCCAAGCTTTTTCTATACACAAATACTAGGAAGTTATACATACCGATTCCCATACAAAGTTAAACAAAACCAAAAAAAAATGACTCAAAGTAAGGGAAGAAGACAGAGAGAGGGGGAGGAAGACAGGGAGGGGAAGAATCGCAGGAGAAGTGGAAAGTCAGCTTTACAGAGGAAATGAGGGTTTACTTGCTCCAGTATCTGTAGGGAGGGGAAGGGTAAAAGCTGAAGAATTCACTTGCCACCAGGGTTGGTCAGTTTGGAATTGTTTACAGCACAAGGGCCCTGAAGGAGCTTGGCTTTCATGTGGCTGACTTCAAAGTGAGGTCAGACATTAACATACTGACCCCTTCACCATTCCCACCCCAATCAAAAGGAGGCTACTCTCCAATGGAGAAACTGAGGAATAAGAAGGGGAAAGGAGCCAGTGAAGAAACTCAGATGCCCCTAAGACTCTGACACTAAGACTGAGTGCTACCATTAGTCAACCAAAGGAGTACTCAGTACCCAGTCTTTGGACAGCAGGTATTTTTTTTTTTTTCGAAAGGTTCCAGCCAAAGGCACAGTGTCTCACACCTGTAATCCCAGCACTGCGGAAGGAACGGTTTGAGATCATAAATACAAAACAGTGCAGACAGCCAGGTGCGGTGGCTCACGCCTGTAATCCTAATACCCTGGGAGGTTGAGGCGGGTGAATTGCTTGAGCTCAGAAATTCGAGACCAGCCTGAGCAAGAGTGAGACCCAGTCTCTACTAAAAATAGAAAACCTAACCCAGTGTTGTGGCAGGTGCCTGTAGTCCCAGCTACACACGAGGCTGAGAGGATCTCTTGAGCCCAGGAATTTGAGGTTGCTGTGAACTATGATGACACCACAGCACTCTACCCAGGGTGACAGAGTGAGATTCTGTCTCAACAAACAAACGAACAACAAAAACAAAACCCAGCTTGGACAATATTACAAGATCCTGTCTCTATTTAAAAAAAAAAAAAATTCTCCTTGAGACAGAGTCATGCTCTGTTGCTTGGGCTGGAGGCATCATCGTGGCTCACAACAACTTCAAACTCCTAGGCTCAAGAGAGCTTCCCCCAGCCTCAGCCTTCTAAGTAGCTGGGACTACAGGTGCTATACCCAGCTAATTTTTCTGTTTTTTGTAGAGATAGGTTCCCACTTTTTCTCAGGCTTGTCTCAGACTCCTGACCTCAAGCCATCCTTCTGCTTCTCCCAGAGTGCAAGGATTACAGGTGTGAGTCACTGCCCACAGCCAAAAAAATTTTTTTAATTATTCACTCACTTATAGTCTCAGCTACTTATGAGGCTGAAGCAAGAAGATCCCTTGAGCCCAGGAATTCAAGATTACAATGAGCTATGATCAGGCCACTGCACTCTAGTAAGATCCCCATCTCAAAAAACCGAAAACAAACAAAAAAAAGTTCTCTTTGGAGACAGGGGTACTGCAAGCCCCAGGTGAACAAAATCCAGGTCCTGTCCATTCAAGGCCAGTAGTCTTAGTGACCCACTTGATTCTGATTCTTACTCAATTCCTAAGAACTGGCAGCATCCCAGCCATGCTCTCCTCACAGCCCCCCAAACATTTTCATTCATCCAATGCTTGGATTCCCCTTTCCTTCTCCCAGGGAAAAAAGGCTGCTGGAAACCCAGACACCCCATGGAGGGGCCTGGTGCCAAGTCGTCTGGGGCTCTTTCCCCAGGGAAGCAGGAAGCACAGCCAGGCTTGTCACCATGCCCTAAAGTAGGATGGATAGCCCTGGTAAACCGATCCTCACTAATGTAACCATAGGTGCTATTTCACATAAATACATCCAGCCAGACATTTCCCATCACTGCAGTGTCTTTCCCGTGAGGCCGGCTCTCGTCCGCCTTGTTCCCCAGCCTTGAACCACCAGGCTAACGACATACTGGGGTGGGGACCGGAGTGCATTGAGTGAATTTGCAATGGCAAATACGGTTTCCCAAAAGCCTTCCCTTTCTTCATTTATCATTTTCTGTAATGCACCTATCACATCCCAAGTTCCCCTTGTCTTTGCCAAACTAAATAGCCTTAGTCTTGCTAATCTCTGCTCAGATGGAGGCCAGGGCCATAAATCTAATCACCATGGAAAGAAGGCCTTCCCTGGCCATGCTTTGGGCACTCAGCACAGCACACATTATAAAACACACCGCAGATAATGGTAGAACCACTGTCACAAGACACAATATAAAATGCAGATGTTGTTACAACAATGTGCCTGTTGTGAAGTTTAAACTGTAAATTAGCCTGCTTGCTGGAGGGATAAAGGCAATTTAATGTGCTCATCAACCCCACCCTCCCTTTCTTTTTCCTTTGTGTCTATTGGTACATTATGTGTGAATGAAATTTGGGGTGGAAATTGGAAAAGGAAAACTCCACAATGGCTTTGCCAGGATAATATGAAATTAAAACCCATTAGCTTTTTGAATCAATTTTAAAAGGTAAACAGACTTCACGGTTTCAGTTTAAAATGTCATCTATATGCACTTTTTTAAGTAATAGGGCACCTTCTCAGGACCCAATCATAAATTTATTTAATGTCTTTTTCAACAAATAACTAAATTGTCACGTTGTCCTGCATTAGAAAGTGAAAGATACTGGTCATTTAATACATCTTTAAAAATACCTTTAAAGAATAGTGCCAAGTGGGTTAAATCTCTCAGTACATTTCAGGGATGCTAATAAGGTCTTTAAAGAAGGCAGATATGCTGAGAATATCTCTCGGGTCACCAAGGAAACCGAATTCTTCTTTTTATCCCTGTCTTCTCCCCAACTGTCTTCAAAAGAGGAGAGCAGTTCCAAGAGACTAAAGGTACTAGAAAGAAGAAATATCAAGACCCTTATTTCAAATGTCTGCCCTGGAAGAAAGATCTGAGTATGGGATTTGGGGGGACAGTTATGCTCCCCTACCAGTGACCAAGTTGCACATCCTCTGGTTCCACTTTCTCCAGACAGGGCCAGACTAGAACTAAGAAATCCAATTTTTTTCTTTTTCTTTCTTTCTTTCTTTCTTTTTTTTTTTTTTTTTTTTTTTTGTAGAGACAGAGTCTCACTTTATAGCCCTCGGTAGAGGGCCGTGGCGTCACACAGCTCACAGCAACCTCCAACTCCTGGGCTTAGGTGATTCTCTTGCCTCAGCCCCCCGAGTAGCTGGGACTACAGGCGCCCGCCACAATGCCCGGCTATTTTTCTGTTTTGCAGTTTGGCCGAGGCCGGGTTTGAACCCGCCACCTTTGGTATATGGAGCCAGCGCCCTACTCGATGAGCCACAGGTGCCGCCCAAGAAATCCAATTTTTGAAACTTGAAAAAGCCCAAGATTGGGTCATAAGTTACCCAGTATATTAGTCCAGGCTCTTCAGAGAAACAGGACCGATAGGATACACTAGATATATAAGAGGAGATGGATTGTAGGAATCAGCTCACTCACTTACAGAGACCAAGAAATCCTCGAGTCTGCCATCTGCCAGCTGAAGACCGAGGAAAGCTGGTGGTGTGATCCAAGTCCAAGGCCAAACTCCTGAGAACCAGGGGACCACTCATAAGTCCAGGAGTTCAAAAGCCCCAAACCCAAGGGTTCCAACATCCTAGGGCAGAAGATGATGTTGCAGCTCAAGGAGAGAGGGAGAATTTGCCCTCTCTCTGACGTTTTCTTCTATTCAGGTTCTCAGTGGACTGGGAGATGCTCACCCATATTCGAGAGGGCAAATCTCCTTTGTTCATCTACTAATTTAAATGCTAATCTCTTCTGGAAATACCGTCACAGTCTCACCCAGAAATAAAGTTATATCAGTTATCTGGGCATCCTTAAACCAGTCAAGTTTAACCATCACATCCAGTGACTCATGTTCCTCCAACAGGGGAAGAAACCCAGGGAACTTCTGGGAAAGCATCAATTCCAGAACTAAGTTAAGCCTGGGCCGTCTTGCTGGGCCGTCAGGTTTATGCAATGGTGAGCAATTGAAAACATTAATGTGTACTTTAAGACAAGCACTTTCTTGTTTTAAAGAGCTCATTTGTTTTTGCATAAAATGCAAAATTCACATAAACTTTGGTGGGGGGAATAATACAACAGATTGTGAGCTTGTGATGAGCCCCTTCAGAAACCTCTGCTGATTCTCCTCTGTGTGCCAAATTTAAGAAACATCTCAGTGAGTTGTAGCCCAACCCCTAAGAACACTGACAGGGCAGTAGGGGGCAGGGGGCAAAGCTGAACAGCATAGGAAGCTTTCTGAGGACCACGGGGCCCAACATTGGGGTCCAGATTTTCCAAGAACCATTCTCTTCAGGTTTGGGAATCAGACCCTTCTTTCCTGGATCAGAGAATCTTCCTTTCTTTCTTAGTTTGTGTTACCCTGGAAGCACCTTGAGACTAGAGTTCAAGTGTAAGTAATTAATTTAGGGTGGGATCCCAGCATGGGAAACACAGAGGAGAGGCAACCGACTAAGGATGCATTAACAAAGTAAGTTACTGCTGTGGACAATTGGAGCTTAATCCCTCTGGGAAACCCTGGGAGATACTATAGCTATAGAACACAGCTTCAGACCCATCCCACTGCGAGCATCCCACCAACACCTCCCAGCCCTTGTTGGAGGGCAGCTGAGGGCAGGAGGGTGGTCTTGAGTTCCCTGGCATTTTGGTGTGCCTTCGGGAGAGCTGGCTCTAGCAGACCATGAAAACCCTCAGGCAAAGAATTGCCAGGGCTGGCCATAGGAAATGAGCATGCACCCAAAGGGCAAGAGGCAATTGGACACACACAGCAACGGCTCCACCCTCTGCACAGAGATTTGGTCTCTTCACTGAGGGTTAAGTACCAGACATGGTGGCAGAGTCCAAGTTTCAAATAAAAATGATGTGTGACCACTACTAACCACATATACCCGGTAGTGTGTGGGGTGCTTCTTACTTGGGTCCTCCCAGTAAACCAATAAGTAGGTACTGTGATTGTAGACTAGGAAATTGGACATGGAAGTTTGAGGAGCTTCTGCAGAATTCTCATGCTGATAAGCCTGGGACTTCGACCTAGAGTCCATAGTTGCCACCTCTGCCCATGAGGCCAGTGTAGAGTACCAGGCCTTCTGCTGCTCCCTGTGACACCCAGGCCATGCAGGAGGCACAGTGAGGTTTCTGTGATGTGTCACTGGGCCTTCCCACCTTGCCTTAGCTTTCTGGACCAAGGTATGGGAAGGTGACCATTTGACCTCCCAGGGCCCTGTGTGACCTGACTTAGGAGGATGAGTTAGATAAGTCAGATTCCTAGCCTGAGATGTGGGATTGGTATCTGGAGACCCAGGTACTTAGCAAAGTGAACTGGGGTGAGGAGGGGGTGAAATCACACATGAAGGGAACAGTTCTTGGTTTTGCCTTCCCAGGAGCCATTGCCCTTACTTCTGGTCTCCTCACCTCTTTGCTTTGTCCTTGTTGAAAAGAACTGCCTTCCCATAGTGTGCAGTCTCCGTGTAATTGTCAGTGAAATGTCAACATTCCCTGTCATCTCTGGCCCGAGGTTCCACTGACTATGCTAGGATAATTGGACTCCCCTTCTCCCTGGAATTTGACTCTTGAGCAAATCAGTCCCAGGGCACACAGCCATTGAGCTCAATGCTCTGAGGTGACTGTCCACTGTGTTCTGCTGCCCAGATCCATGGAGTGTCTCCTGTGAGACCTGGACCCCAGCTTCCTCTTTCATTCCATGCAGCCGTGCTGTTGGTGTCCCGCCCCCAGCCCAGCAGCTCCTCACTGCTCCATGACACGGTTCCAGTGATATGGAGCTCCACTGCTCTGGGGCTGGATAACAAACTACTCAGAAACTCATCAGAGTAACAACAACAATTTATTATTATCTCTCATGTTTCTAGAGCAGTGTTTTCAACCTTTTTAATCTCACGGCACACTTGAACCTAGAGTTAAACTTCCATGGCACACTTAAATTATGCTAACCCAAAAAAACAATTAAAAAAAGAAAGAATGTACTTACTGAGCTTTGAACTTTTGGAAAACAATTTAATTAATGATCTTTAAAACTTTTCATGGCACGCCAGCGTGCCGCGGCACACAGGTTGAAAAATCACTGTTCTGGGGGTCAGCAGGATTGGCTGGTGGTTCTCACTTGGGGTCCCTCACACAGTTACAGGCTGTCTTCTTCACTCAGCGGTGTGGTAGGCTGGGTCTGGGATAGCTGGAACAGCTTGGGACTGGGTGAGCCTCCCCCAACCCCAGCCTCCTGGTATAGGTAGCTTGGGCTTCCTCACAGCATGGTGGTCTTGAAGGAAGTGGACTTCTTCCTAAGCTACTGGTTTCTCCCAAAGTGAGTGTTCCACATAAGCTGTAAGAAGTAGCTTTCACTGCATTCTATTTCAGATTTAAGGTGGTAGAGGAACAGATTCCATCTCTCATTGGGGGATAACTTACAAATAGAGAGAGGGAAGAGATTGATGGATGGTAACCATCCTGGAGACAAAGTACCACACCGACAGTGGCTCTTTTCTGCAAATACATGTATGTGCCTCTGCCTGAGGACATTCTCTGCCTGCCTGTGGCTGAGCAGAATTCAGAAGAGTTAACAGCTTTCGTTGTCTTTTACTAAACATAATGGGAGGTTGAATATAAATGCCCCAGCTTCTTCCCACTCCAGTGGGTTACTTCTGAGGTGGCTTCTCTATAGTTTCCCAGAGGTCCTCAGAGGACTCCTGCTCTATCACCTGCTGGAATCCCTGCCTTGCTTTCCCTGACTCACTTCTCCACACCTGTACCTGTGCTTCCTGAGATCTCTTTTCAAAAAAGAAGGAAAAAAGAAGAAATCGCACTCCAGTCCTTTCTCAAAGGGCTAGAGGGTAGAAAGGGGATGGGAAGCCATGGTGTTTGAGTGCCAGGAAACGTTGTGGGGGGACATGGTAGTGCCGCCGCAGGGGAGGTTGCTCTGCGGAGATGACGCGCCAGCCCACACACACAGAAATGCCTCCTCAGAGAGGCCAGGCTGCTGGCTCTGTTCCCACTCTCACTTGTGACTCTTGGTCTCTATGGAATTTCTTGTCCTTGTAGTTTTAAAAAAACCCCTCCCTCTCCTTAGAAGAACACAACCGAACCCCTTCGGTGAAAGCAAGCAGCACACAGGTGTGAAGGGGCAGTGGCGCCATGGAGAAAGCTCCTCTGGCAGATGAGTTCCACAGGACCGTCTTCTCCCTCCCTCTGTCTCCCCCCCACCCCCCCACGGGCACTGGCCACACTCTGAGCTCCAGGACACAGCACACGGGAAGTCCCCTGCACTAAAGCATCTCATTTGGCAAGGCTTAGGAGGATTAATGGAAATAAGGGTACGGGTTGCTTTCCTAAGGCTCATGTGAGGACAATAAAATTAAGAAAAATGGGATGTTGATGGGGAGAGTGAGAGATTTAGTGAGGGCTGCTGCAAGAGACTGTGGGAACTCAGAGGACCGTCGGCATTGCGATCATGGGGACAGAGAGGGGACAATACCTGAGGGTAGGAGAGGGACAGACAAAGGGAAATGGGAAGGGGCCAGAGACAGGTCGCAGCAGGTCTCACCACTCTTTCCTCGTGAGACAGATATGAAACCCATACTGACTTTTGGAGTAGGCCCAGTTTGTAGGCTTTCTGGTGGAAACTAGGTGGTAAAGCATTATGTGGGAAGAGTAAGAAAAAAAAAAGAAGAATGATGTGGATACCCAACCAATGCTTAGGTATTTATAGCAGCAGATCTGAAAACGCTCTAAAAACACAGACATTCCTCCTCAAAACTGGAAAACATTGATTTGAAAATGTTTGGGGGAAGCAGCTGGGATGGAAATGTTCAAAAACTTATCTAAACAAAACTAGAAAAATCTGACCCTCTTAGATTGGGTTCAAAGCAGAGTATCCAGATAATTTATGATATAAACTGAAACGCTTCTGAGAGTGAAATGGGGGTTCCTAGTAATAATTGAGCAAGGATAGGAGGCATTACCCAGGATGTTCCCGGCAGATGCTCTGCTACTGGAAGGCATGTTTGGCTAGTGAGTGACAGTCTATGATCAGAACCTACAAAAACATGTAATTGCCATCTTCTTCCTTGGGAAATATGGAATAGTCGATAATGCCTTGGTCTTAGAACTTAAAGGATCTGGACTCAAGCCTAGCCTTCCCTCTTCCTATCAAGAGACCTCAAGCAGATCTCATAACCTCAGCCAGCCCAGCTTCCTCGTCTGTAAATTGGGGATGATGCCATCCCATTCTCAAGGTTGTTGTGAATATTAAAGACTGATGGATATAAATGCACCTTGTAGACTGTTGTTCAACAAACGCCCAGCCCTGCTGTTACTGACCCATTCAGCAATAAATCTGGATAACCTCAATGTATAAAAAAAGCTTACACCTAATTCACTAGGTCTTAAAAGCTGTGAAAAGGATTGCCTGTGTTTCCATTCTGGCCTCAGTACGAATAAATTCCATTTATTTCTTCTTGAGGCCTGTCCTATTCCAACCCGCCAGGCTTCTCCTCCTTTCATTCAACTTGAAGGCAGCTTTCAGCTCTTGAATTTTTAGCACCTTTCTCATTCCAAGAGAAAGAACAGCCCAACGTTTAAATGAAAGGGCGCGTCTACTCCTTGACTGGGCCTGACACTGTTAGGCAGTTTCACGGAGAACAAGCAACACGTGTAACTTGTGTTCAGCACTTGGATGTCTCTGTGGCCAGCTTGAGGGGCAACATGGAAAAACTTATAGGACATGAGAAGAATAATATGGGGGTTTTCAACTGTACAAGAAGACCACACACATGGTCCCATGTGGATTGCACCCTGGACCATCTTCAAAAACATGGATGTTGCGTTCTCTCCAGCCATGCGTAGGCCTGCTTTAATTAAACATAGGCCACAAATGGGCTGGCAAACGCGAGGCCGAGATGCTGTCGATTGCTGTGGGAGAAATTTCCCACAGCTCTGTGCTCCCTGATAAGACGGTGTATGTGGAGAGTGCAACCTGAATGCTTGGCAGATGGTTCCATCTGTTTTTCCATCATTTTGAATTTAGCAGGAAACCCCCAAGATGTGTTTTGACACAAGAATGCTTTTTTCCTTCCCCACATTTTGAAATGGCTGTGTTCGGAGGCTAATTAAATCCAGATGCTCCTGATTCATTTACACTTAACTCATCAAAATGTTGTTTTGTAATAGCCATTTGAAGTCCAAGGCGCCTCTCTTGTGCCTTTTTTCTAAAAACCAGGAAGTTTGGGTTTGCCAGCCAACAGCAGGGTTCATGTAGCAAAAGGTTCAAATATGGTTCAAGACAAGATTCTAGACTCAAGAGATTGTAGTGGTTAGGAACTGTCCTAAAGTTGTCCATCATTGTCAAGTGTGGGGTGTGACTTTGAATCTTCTGTTACTGTCGGAAGAC
This sequence comes from Perodicticus potto, assembly GCA_963574655.1. Classification (NCBI taxonomy): domain Eukaryota; kingdom Metazoa; phylum Chordata; class Mammalia; order Primates; family Lorisidae; genus Perodicticus; species Perodicticus potto. Next base: position 64,822 of record CAUYRH010108349.1, read on the forward strand.
ACTTACTATTCAAAATGGCAGAAAACAATTTATGAGAAAAAAAAGAAAGTATGCTAAATCTCTGGGTCCAGGACAGAACTTTAGTTTAAGTGGCAATTGGGTGGCACCTCCATTTCTAAAGGTCTCTGATTAGGCACAACCAGGATTTGTATAACTGAAGAATTCATGCCAATTCTTACCCAGAATACAATAGTCTATATGCGACTTACTTCTGCTATCAAATCTTATTTATGCTTTTCAAAAAAATTATTCTTTCCTTCCTGTCTCCCTTTCTTTCTTCCATCCTTCCTGCGTTCCTTTCTTTTAAAAAGAAAATAGTTTTGGCCGGCTGCACACCTTTAATCCCAGCACTCAGGAGGCCGAGACTGGTGGATTGCCTAAGCTCACAAGTTCGAGACCAGCGAGACCTCGTCTCTTAAAAAATATATATATGTATGGGAGTTGTGGCAGGCGACTGTAGTCCCAGCTACTTGGGAGGCTAAGGCAAGAGAATGGCTTGAGCCCCAGAGTCCAAGGTTGCTGTGAGCTATGAGGCCACAAGTAAGATTCTGTCTAAAAAAAAAAAGAAAAGAAAAGAAAATAGTTTCACTTTAATATAATGCTGTAATCTTAGGGAAAAAAATTATCTATAACTTGGACTTAAAAGTGTGACTCCTGTTCTTTCAATGTACCAGAGCACAGTCTGAGCACCTGAGAGTCATCTGATTTTCTGGGGTTGTACCAGTAATCTTCGTTGACTTACTGTGTACTACTGGTTAGAGCCGCGGTTTTCAAACTTTGTAACAATGAAAATACATCCTAGCATTAGGAAGGTGAGAACCACTGGGTTAGAGCCTAGATGCTATAAAGTAAGATATTAAATTAGAAAAGTTGAAAATTATTTTTATCCTCTAGAAAAGCGAATTATTTCCATCCAGGGAAAAAGTTAGTTTTGTCATCCTATGAAACATTAATCAGTTTTGTATCTAATGTAGCAATATTGTTTTGGCATTTTCTCTTTGATTGACGATATGTGACAGTCTTTCCCATCCTCCCTCAATCAGCATTACCACCGATTTGGTTCTCCCAATCAACACATTAAATAAATCTGTGATATGCACCCCTTAAATATATGTGAGTCTTTTTAAAACTTTTTGACAATTATATTTGGAAATTACACAAGCCTCAAGCCTGGCTTGTTTGATACATCTTTCCTCCTACAGCTGCCCTCTTAGGATTTTAACCATGAAAAGTAAATAGGCATTCAAAGAGGCAAAAATTAAGTAGATGCAGCACCAAAACTCAGCCAAGCAGAGACAAAGGAGGAGGGTTTTGAACACCTGATGAGTTTACATTCTTGATCTCCTTTCATCTTCTTAACAACCCTGTCAAAGAGGCATCACCCTGCTTCCCAGGTGAGAAAAAGAAGGCAGAAGTGGTTCTATCACTTCCCATAGTCACATGGCTCAGCAGCGGCAGAACCTAGATTTGCACAGGGAACTGTCAATGCCCAGACCCACAGGTTCTTCTCACTCTACTTCCTCTTCACTGTATATTTAAAAGTTTTCAGGGGCAAGGCAGGAGAAAATCACAGGGCTGCAGAGAGCCCATCCAGCAGAGCCAGGAAGGAGAGTAAGGAAGCCGGGGCTTGTGCCACAGCAAAGGAAGTCGACTCTTACTCACACTGATGTGAAGAATGAAGAAACTCCCCTCTAACCTGTAACAGAATTAATGCTTTTGAAAGGTCTTATGAACATCAATGCCAACCTACATTATTTTCATTGCGTTATATAAATAAGTACAGCATTGATGTTCATAAGTACTGGGATGACCTGGATATATTCTGAGAAATCCTTAGGCAATTTTGTTATTGTGGGAATATCTCGGAGTGTACGTACACAAACCTAGGGGAGATAGCCCATTGCACACCTAGGCTATATGCCACGGTGGCCTGGTGCTCCTCGTCTGCAGACCTGCACAGCAAATGATTGTACTGAACGCTGCAGGCAATTGTAACACAATGTTACATATTTGTATATCTAAATGTATCTAAACATAGAAAAGGTACATTCAAAATATGGTGTAAAAGATTAAAAAATGGTCCTGCCATACAGGGTACTTACTATGAATGGAGCTTGTGAAACTAGAAGTCGCTCTGGGTGAGCCAGTGAGTGAGAGGTCAGTGAAAGTGAAGGCCTTACATACACCACCACAGACCCGATAAACACTGCACACTTAGTCTACGTCAAACTTGTAACATTTTTTCAGTAATAAACGAAACTTAGCTTACTGTAACATGTTTACTTTTAAAATTTTTGAATTTTTTTTAGCTTTTGGACTCTTGTAATAAACAGTTTAAAACACGCATGGTACAGCAGTACAAAAGAAATATTTTCTTTATATCCTTACTCTCTAAGATTTTTCTTATTTTTAACATTTTGTAATTTGTTTTAGCTTTTTAAACTTTCTTGTTAAAAACCAAGACACAAGCAGCGCACATATTAGCCTAGGCCTACACAGGCTGGGAATCATCAGTGTCATTGTCTTCCACTTTCACATCCTATGCCACTGGCTGGTCTTCAGGGGCAGCAAGAAGAATGGGGTTGTCATCTCCTGTGATAACAATCCCTTCTAGAATACCTCCGGGAGGACCTGCCTGAGGCTGTCTTACAGTTAACTTGGGAGAAGGGGGTAAGTAGAAGGAGTACACTCTAAAATAGCAATTAAAAGTATAGTATAGCAAATACATAAGACAGTAACATAGTTGTAGCTTATCAAGTAATATGTATGGTAGATAATTGTACATGCCAGACTTTTATATGACTGGCAGCTCAGTAGGTTTTTTACACCAGCATCACCACAAATCCTTGAGTAACGCACTATAATGTCACTAGGTGATAGAAATTATTCATCTCCATTTTAATCTTATGGAACTATCGTCCTACATCCAGCCCATCATTGACCAAAACTTCAATATTTGGTGCATGACTGTACAAGCATAAAACCAGGGATTGAACTTGATAGGACAAAGTGTTTAATCCCCTCTTCCGGTGTTTCCATGTGGAGGAACATTCATTCCCTCAACGCCTGGCATCCTTGCCGCAGTATACTCCTCGGGAGGAGAAGAGCTTATCTGATTGGTGAGTCAGGAAAGAGGGACTGGGCATGAGCCCTTGGGCCCCTCTCCTGAGCCCACCATGGGCGGTGGGGTCCCCTTAGGGATCTTCTGCAGATCTGAAACCAACCAGCTCTGTCTGAGGGCAAGTGGCCAAGTTTAATTCTGGGGTGATACATACTACATGTAAGCATGACCTCCAATCTACCTTTTATCAATTACAGAGCTAACATTTTCCTCTTTGATGCCTGCATCTCTGCCAATGGTCCCTAATGCGGTTGAGAAAGGGAGGTGTGATTATTAACACCACTGAAATCCAAGACACATAAATAAGCTTTATGCTATGGGAGACCACCAAAAATTATATGTAAACAAAACTGCAGAAATAATAGAATTTAGGGTAACATGATGTGATGGGACTGATGGAGTCTGTTGTTTGCTGGAAACTACATCGCTGGTGTTGGATGAACGAGGCCCCCCAGCCGGCCTCCTGGGGGCTCATTCTCACTCCCCTCCCAATTCTCCTCTTTCAGGCTGATTTGAAACTTTCCTTTGCACGGTGCACCTTGCTGTCATTTCGCCTCCGCTTAGCACACGCTGATCCTTACTCAATTCTTCCTCCATTAATTCAAAACTATTAAAATATTTTCACTTGGCACTATTATGACCCAAAACACAAACGCAGACACAAGTATACACACATGTAGTAGTTCTTGGTTATAGGATGTGCATCTAGATCAGTTTTTCTCACTATTTTTTATTATTATCCACCTAAGGAGATTTTTTAAACATTTTTCCCAATTTCTACCACCATAAAATTTTAATACCATAGATACACTCTGTTTATGCACTGTATGTATGTCTGTTCTTCATATATATATATGTAAAGATTATTATTTTTTGACCATCACCCCCAGAACCAGATTTTGTTCCCTAAGGAGCAATATAATCCCCTTTGAGAATTTGTGATTTGTATCAGTGTCGTTCAATAGAAATGTAACGTGAACCTCATTTATAATTTTAAGTTTTCCAACAACCTATCACATTATACAACTTAAATATATACAGCTTTTATTTGTCAATTGCACCTTAATAAAGCGGGGGTGGGGGGCGGGGGAGGGCGGCACCTGTGGCTCAGTGGGTAGGGCACCAGCCCCATATACAGAGGGTGGCGGGTTCAAACCCGGCCCCGGCCAAACTGCAACAACAACAACAACAAAAAATAGCCGGGCGTTGTGGCAGGCGCCTGTAGTCCCAGCTGCTTGGGAGGCTGAGGCAAAAGAATCGCCTAAGTCCAGGAGTTGGAGGTTGCTGTGAGCTGTGTGACGCCATGGCACTCTACCGAGGGTGACAAAGTGAGACTCTGTCTCCACAAAAATAAAAAATAAAAGTAAAAAAATAAGGCAGGGAGGATTCTAGTAGCCACATTAAAAAAGTAAAAAAAGACAGGTTAATTAATTAATTAAAAATTAATCAATTCATTTTAACAATTGATTTTATTTACCCCCATCATCCAAACTATTATCATTTCAGCAGTAATGAGCATAAAAGATGGCTCGTGAGACATTTATATTCTTTTTTTTCTTACTAAGTCTTTAAAATCCAGTGTGTGCTTTACACTAAAGCACAACGCAGTCTCTACAAGGTGCATTTCAAGGGCTCAATAGCCACAGTGGCCAGTGTCTGTGATATTAGATGGTATAATTGTCAATGATCTAGAATGCAACTGTATTAACTATTTTAGCTTACCAAATCCCGCCCCATTCTCAGAAAACTTGCATATTCTTGAAAATATGTCTATAGACCCTCCAGAGACATATTTAGTATGGAAGATTTGTAGATTCTGGCTGGAGAAATACTGATGTGGGTATTTCACACATCAGGGAGTAAGGAAGAACAAGAACCCATCTCATCATGAAGTGAAATCCTATTCCTCCCCCGTCTGCGCTCACAGAAGCAGTTATGGTCCAGCAGCCCCCTCCAAGCTGAGTCTTTCTCAGCTCCTGAGTCCTTGCTTCTCTTGCTACTGTGCGTTCTCTGTATTTCCACTTCGTGACCCTTCATTCTTCCTTCTTTCTTTCTAGGGGTGCATCCTCTGCATGGGGTGAGCTGCAGCTTCTCCCCAGGTGTAGCCCCGAGGGATGGGATCTAATCACTGGCGGTTGATGGCACATCTTTGAGGTGGAGCACTCTCTCCAGCACCGTGGTCTTGCTCCCCTCGTTGGAACCAGCTCCAGTCAGGAGGAAGATGCAGGTGAAGACGATGGAAGAGTGATCTTCTCTCCCAGGTCGAGAGCAGAGCGTGGCGGCCTTGCCCACACTATGTCCTCTCTGCTCAGAACCCTGCCCCTGCCTTTCCTGCCTTGCCCGACGTGAAGCTCCCTCCAGTGTCTTACCCCACCAACCATGCTCGGAGGAAAGAGAAGAAGAGAGAAAAAGGGAACAACAACAACAAAAGCCTTGTAATCTTTCTGATGTTGCAACTCAAAACTCCACCCCTTCCACAGGGGTCCAATTTTTTTTTAGTGGTCTCAAGGACCACTTTTCCGTTGATCCATTTTCAGAATGCCTTTGCTTGAGCATGGGGTGAGTTGGAAGGAAAGAAGAGAAGGGAGTGTTGGGCTCTTCCTAGAAATAAGAGAACTTTCAACGATGTGGCTTTAGGTGGCTTTACACAGCTCTTGGTGTGGTGCCCTCCCTCCAGGTGTGGGCCCACCAACCTTGGCGTTTAAGGTAGCATTAAAAACAGTTTGGATTCAAAAGTGGAAACCAAATAAACACATGTACACATATAAAGAAAATTAAAAAAAAAAACAAACAAAAAAACAGTTTGGATTCCTTTACGACGATAGTTCTCCACCTGAAGTGACCTGCCAGCTACTAGCCGCTGGAGGGTAGAAGCAAGGCCGTCACACAGGACAGCAGCCCCACACACAACCAAGAACTGTTCAGAAAAAAATATCAGTAGTGCTGCTGGGAAAGCCTGAGCTTCAGGGAAAGCCGTTTTTCACTGGTAGTGGGAGGAGGAGGCCTGAAGGCAGGAGGGAGAAGAGTGAAAGGGTAAGGCAACCTGGGAGCACGCTGACTCTGGGTGGACGCAGCCTGCCGCTGAAAATGCAACCTGCACTGGAAGGTTCGAGAGAGCTTTTTTTTTTTTTTTTTTAATTTTTAATTAAATCATAACTGTATATATATATATACACATTTATGGGGTACAATATGATGATTTGATATACAATGTGGAATGCTTAAATCAAACTGATTAACGTAACCATCACCTCACTTACATTTTTTTTTTTTTTTTTTTTTGTGAGACAGAGTCTCAAGCTGTCACCCTGGGTAGAGTGGTGTGGCATCACAGCTCCAACTCCTGGGCTTAAGTGATTTTCTTGCCTCAGCCTCCCAAGCAGCCAGGACTACTGGTGCCCACCACAATGCCCAGCTATTTTTTGGTTGCAGTTGTCATTGTTGTTTGGTGGGCCCAGGCTGGATTCGAACCCCCCAGCTCTGGTGTATGTGGCTGGCGCTCTAGCCGCTTGAGCTACAGGCACCGAGCCTCCTCACTTACTTATTTTTTGTGTTAAGACATTTATAATTTACTCTTAGTTGTTTTGAAATATACCCTTGAACTATGCACATTAGGCAAGATCCCACCAAATGCCCTCCTTCCTCCCACCAATCACCTCCCCCTTCCCTTCCCCCCACCCCCTCCCCTCCCCCTTGCTAAACTATATTTGTGTTTTATCATTCATATGGGAGTGTGTTTATATATTGGTTTCATAATAGTATTGAGTACATTGGATACTTTTTTTTCCATTCTTGAGATACTTTACTAAAAAGAGTATGTTCCAACTCCATCCAGGTAGTAAAGTCTCTATCCTTTTTTATGGCTGAATATAATCAAAAACTCTATTCTTTCTACAGTAGTGCCAAGGAATATGAAATACCTGGGAATTTATCTAATGAAGGACATGAAAGATCTCTATAAAGAGAACTATGAAACCCTGAAAGAAGAAATAGCAGAATATGTTAGCAAACGGAAAAACATCTCTTGCTCATGGTTGAGAAGATCAACATTGTCAAAATGTCCCTACTACCCAAAGCAATCTACAGATTTACTGCAACCCCCATCAAAGCACCAATATCATACTTTAAAGAACTTGAAAAAATAGTCTTTCATTTTATATGGAATCAGAAAAAAACATGAGTAGCCAATACAATACTTAGGAATAAAAACAAATCTGGAGGCATCACACTATCAGACAGTGATCAAACCAGCATGGTACTGCCACAAAAATAGAGATGTAGATATATGGAATAGAATAGAGAATCTAGAGGTGGACCCAGCCACATATCATCATTTGATCTTTGGTAAGTCTAACAAAAACATGCACTGGGGGAAAGAAATGGTGCTGGGAGAACTGGCTAGCAACCTGCAGAAGACTGAAACCAGACCCTCACTTCTCACCACTAACAAAAATTGGTTCTCACTGGATAAAAGATTTAAACTTAAGACATGAAACTATAAAAATCCTAGAAGAGAATGCAGGGAAAATGCTTGAAGATACCAGCCTGGGAAAATATTTCATGAGGAGGACACCCCTGAAAATCGAGAGGGCTTTTATAGAAGCCATGAATGATCATGATGATTTTACAGTGGAAGCCTCTGGATGTCTAGATGCCAAGCGCAGGCCAAAATCCATGACATGTTGAAACAACACTTGTCCAAAATGTTGGGGCTAAGGGGCAGCCAGGAAAAAGGACATAAAAAAATAAAATAGCCTCTCTCACACTTCTGAATCAGTCCCTAGTGTAAACGATGGGCTGTCCCCCCACATCTGCGCTTCCTCCTCCCCAGGTGGGTCTGCACACAGTGTGCCTACAGAGCCTTGCGGGGCTCACCCACTCCCAGCTGGTTCCCCATGGGTTCTTCTGCAGGCCAGGCCTTCTTCTAAGCACTTTCCAATACATGATGCTAAAGGCCCAACTGCCATCCTCATTTATAGGCAGGAAATCTGAGACAGAGAGGTAAAGTAAGTAGCCCAAGGACTCACAGCATATAAGGGGTAGAGGTAGGATTCAAACCAAGTCCTTAGGCCCCCGATGCTGCTCACCATGGAGATCTAGGTAATGGAAAGTGACACCCTCTTAAAGACACAAAAATAACTACTTAACGTCTCCCTTCAGAGAAAGCATGAGAAGGGACCAAGTTCCCTCAGGGGCTGTCTTTCATTCCTCCTTTTTCCCTCTCTCCATCATGCCAATTAATTGGAAACTCCACACCCTCACCCCAGTAAGACAATGGGAAGCAAGCAGAAAGGCACAGCAGGTGGGAGCAGTGGCTCATGTCTGTAATCCTAGCACTCTGGGCGGCTGAAGTGGGTGGATTGCCCCGAGCTCACAGGTTCAAGACCAACCTGAGCAAGAATCCCTCCTCTACTAAAAAAAAAAAAAGAAAGAAAGAAAGAAAGATTAGCCAGCTGTCGTGCTGGGAGCCTGTAATCTCAGCTACTCTGGAGGCTGAGGCAAGAGGATCACTTGATTCCAGAGTTCAAGGTGGCTGTGAGCTGTGATGCCATGGTGCTCTACCAAGAGTGACACAGTGAGATTCGGTCTAAATAAATAAAAATGTAATAAAAGAAATGCACAGCAGATAGGCTTACTCCTCAGGGCGTTTTTGGTAGTTCTAAGGAGCTACTAAGAGAAAGTGTAGCAGGTCCCAACCCTCCGGAGTTGGCACTAACGGGAACACAAGCATTTCATAAACGCTCTTCCATGAGGGGAGGTGAGCTCACTTCCTGAGGAAATTACTGCAGGAGGTGTCTGCAGGGGCCAGCCAGGCCTGGCTTTAAAACATCTGAAATAGCCCAAGGTGTAATCAGGCATGAATATTGATTCAAATAAATCGTGCATATTTGTACACTCCGTTATTACTTTATTCACACGCTCCCTCTGCGTAGCTAGCCTGGGCAACTGCCATGGAGCTAGTCAGCTCTTGGACACTGTAAAAACCAGTTGCTTTGAAATATTTGGTGGCCAAAGAGAAATCCAGGTCATTAGTGAAGATCATGACCAAAATGACAGCAAAATTCTCTCATCTGGAAGGGCTTTGATCCCAAGTCCTCAGAGTCAGAAATTGTCCCCATTCTCGGTCTTTCATGAGACTGTGGCCGAGAGAATATAGAGAGCTCCAGAGCATTCTAGCAATTATCATTTTAACAAATAGAGCTCTTTTCTAATATTCACATTCCTTTCGCATGGCCTCATGAAAACACAAACATTCACTCCATCCTCAAAAAATGCAGGCGCCCTGGGAGGAAAGAGCTACCCGCTCAGCCCCCTGGCCAGGCTGCAGGAACAGGAGATTGCAATCAGCTTCTGGTTTCCAGTGGTGCTTGTTTCTGACTCAGCTGATAAAAGATACTGGGCCTCCAGGAGGGCCTCGTCACTTCCGAGGCCCTGGCCTTTTGTGGCTTGGTCTGAGAAACTGGGAGCCACTGGAGGCCCTCCCTGCAGAAGGTTGCCTTTTGGTGGACAGGGTCTGCCCTGAAGATGGAGTTTTCCTGCCAAAGACCTACATTTTGGAGAGGAAAGAGCAATATCCCCGAAGCCCTGTGGTTTTGAAGACTAAAGGTGATCCTATCCTTTCATCTTTATCTGATTTTCTTGGTTCTAATCTCATTCAGTTACCGACTTCAAATGGAAATAGAAAAATAATTTGGATTCCCTCAATATGTAATAAATGGGACCTTACTCTCCTTTGCACTTAATGTGCAGAAATGGGTTGAAACTAACCTCAGTGCCCTGTGTTTCCTCTGGTAATCAAAAGGTAACCAGGCCCTAGCATCTCCAACTACACATTATGATGATTAGATTAATTCCTTTGGTAGGGGAAGCTGTCTATATTGGTGATCTATGTTGCTGGGTTATTTTCAAATATTATATGAGAGAAATGAAAGTTAGGGGTATAAAGATGAGTGTGACAGCAACATACATATCTCTGAGACAGGGAGAGGGGATTTTCACTTTCCACCAGTGCACGTTTCCACAATCTTTTAAAAATAGATGAATCATCTATGTAATTAAAACTGTTTTTTTGTTTGTTTGTTTGTTTGTAGTTTTTGGCCAGGGCTGGGTTTGAACCCACCACCTCTGGTATATGGGGCCAGCGCCCTACTCCTTTGAGCCACAGGCGCCGCCCATTAAAACTGTTTTTAAAGAAAGGGGAAAACAGCAATATATAAAAACGTAAAGGAAGCTCTGTTCACAGGACATTGTGTTTTTGCAGTTCCCTGGGGTGTCCATTGTCCTTGCAGAACACTCTACACACGAAGTTCTCTGTACTTGCTTTACTTGGAGTAATTGCCGCAAGGGCGACAAAATGGAATGACTCAGGGAACGATGTTCTCCTACCGCTTCGTTTCTGGGGTGAACCTCCTTCCCCTGGACCTCCTATGCCCCAGAAATGGGCCAGTGCCAAGAACATGCCAGTGTCTACAGTACCTGCATCTCCACCACACACACACCCCACAGTGCACTTAGCAGAGCACACCCCGCACAGATAGACCACGCGCACATGCCACACTGCACACACCACACCAGATCACACACAAATGCACACCACGCACATCATAGCACACCATACACACCGGGCCGCACATGCCACACATACCACCCAATGTCCTACATATACCAAACATATCACATATCTACACAGGCCATATCACCCAGATTACATGCCTTACACGGACACCACATACCTACCACACACACCCCGCACACATACACACCACACCTCATCCATACACGTACGCCCCAAAGCCCACACCTGCCCACCACACACGTTACTCACACACCACCCAACACCCATACACACCACATATACCGCACATACGCACACAACATATCACACATTTACGTACCCCACACAGATACTACACACACACACACACACACACACCACCCAATACCTCACACACCCCTCGCATACCACACACATTACATACACACCGCACATCCACACGCCCACAACACACAACACACGGATACGCTTGTACACACTGATTGCACAGGTAGCAACTCCACTCTGCCAATCTGTGGTCAGTGTCTGAAGAACGAACAAAGGCTTCACTTAGTGCTGGGCCTAATTTTGGAGGCCATTATGCGACTGGGTAGCCAAGTGTGACAACATCCTGTGCCGCTATGGAGAACACAATAGACGGGGCCTCTCTCAGCCAGGAGGGAGCTGGGGAGGTGGGAGATGTTGGGAGTCACCGACTTTACCAAAGCAAAGTGGGCCGCATTCCACATTCTAGGAGGTGTGATCGGCCCTGATGGGACCGAGTGTGTGAAACAGAGCATAAACCTCAACTCTAAGTGAGCTTTTTTATTTGGTTTTTAAAAGCAAATAATGATAATAACATTGTTTAAGACCTCCCCAAATTCCCCTCACTAAGGGAAGAGTTACCCGGCAGTGCAGACTGGAGAGCTCGCACACAGAATGAGGCTAACCTACCTGTGAATGCACCCCGGGAAGGACCTCTGAGATGTCCAGTCCTGTGGAGGGAAAGATTAAGTGACAAAACAATGCAGGAAGATTGTCATTTATGTGAAAGGGGACCTTATTCCACAGCCATAAATATCTATGGGAATGCAGAGGAAAGGACTTGTAGGAGCCACAAGTTTTGTTTGTTTGCTTTCAGAGTGAGATTGTCACCCTGGGTAGAGTGTCCTGGCATCATAGATCACAGAAACCTCAAACTCTGGGGCTCAAGTGACCCTCTGGCCTCAGTCTCCTGAGTAGCTGGGACTAGAGGCCTGTACCACTACGCCCAGCTAGTTTTTCTATTTTTGGTAGAGACAGGGTTTTGCTCTTGCTCAGGCTGGTTTCAAACTCCTGAGCTCAAGCAATCCACCTGTCTCAGCCTCCCAAAGTGCTAGGATTACAGGGGTGGGCCACCACACCAGGCCCACTCTAAACTCTTAACAAGCATTATCTCTGAGGAAAAAAATGGGATTTCCCAACAGAAAAGAGCAGGCAGCAAAGAAGCTTTCACATTTTAATTTATGCGTTTTCTAATTTAGCTGTGTCTTTCAGCATGAAAAACGTATTTGGATATTAGTTGCATAACTTTTAAAAAGCACCAACTCCCCCTCCCAGAAAGGTGAGGAAAGAAATTGGATTTATACCCATAACTAAGAATCATAATTTCCTTAAAATAAATGTATCCCTCAATTGACAGGACACCCTGGTTTTGGTGGGACTTTTTTTAAGCTAAAGATGCTTTCAAGATTACTAGCAGAAAGCAAGGAGGCTTAGACAACACCTTTGTTGGGCTGCGCCTGTGGCTCAAGGAGTAGATGCTGGCCCTATATATGGGGGGAGAAGGGTTCAAGCCCGGCCCTGACCATAACTGCAAAAAAAAAAAAAAAACAGAAAGAAAGAGAAGAAAAGAAAACACCTGTGTTGTCCAGGATGTCCTCAAACTCTTGCCCTCAAGCTCCATTTTCAGTCTTTAGTGGGCCCCTAACTCACTGCAGAGCAGAGGCACTGAGGGGACTTGCTGGGAGCAGGTGTCCCCACAGGAAGAAAGGTCCCCAATATGGGCTTGGGACCAGATAGGCTAAGTTCCAACTGGCTTCAGCCACTCACTCGCCGTATGGTCTGGGCCAT
>CAUYRH010108351.1:0-10930 GCA_963574655.1 Perodicticus potto
CCCATACAATCGGAGATATTTTTATCCACCTGATTAATGTAACATTCATGATATTTTCTCATTTACTATGTGAAAACAATTTTGATCCGTATTTAGAAGATTTCTCCTGACCCTTCACATATGCACCACAAGTGTGATCTCGGGATTGCATGAAATGTATAGACATGGAATCACTTTGGTACAAGCAGTGTTGATTCTGTCAATACGTGAGTATGATGTATTTTTCCATTTGTTTACATTGCAATTTCCCTTCTCAATAACTCATAGTTCTCCCTGTAGAAGGTTTTTACCTCCTGGATTAAATATATTCCTAGGTACTTTATTGTCTTGCTTCTACTGTGAAAGGTATTGAGACTTTGATTTGATTCTTAGCTTGATTGTGGTTGGTGTCAGCAGTGTTTTTCAACCATTTTTTTTTTTTTTTACCACACAGCACACTTGAAACTATAGTTAAACTTCCACAGGCACTTAAATTATGGGTGATAAGTGAAAAAAATATACTTATTTTGCTTTTAACTTCTTTCAAGAATAATTTAATTAATGATTGTCAGTGCTGTCACCAAGGAAGCAGGCCAGACAGTAGATTGTAAGCTTGAAGCTTGTAGGAGGTGGGCCTTCCCATATGTGTCAGGGAAAAGGCCCCAAGCAACCTCCGAAGCTACTATATTTATTGAGAACATTTGCACCTCCCCTGAGCCCCACACTCTTCACTGGAGTTGCACAGCTAATCAATTTCCAACTGCCAAAGTCTGATCATTATCATCCAGTAACTGCCACTTTGTCTTTGCAAGCCTGCTGTCCTGGTTCCTACAAATCTTGCTGCATACATTGCTATATGGGTTGTCACATAGATCACTACATATATTGTTACATAAGCTGCTACATATCCTATTACATAGGTTGCTACAAATGATCTTTAGAAATTTTCAGAACACATCTAGATCCTCTCATGGCACCCAATTTGCCATGGCACACTGGTTAAACAACACTGATTTGTAGAAATGTTATTATTTTGCATATATTGATTTTGTATCCTGAGACTTTGCTGAATTTATATATCAATTCCAGGACTCTCTTGGTGGAGTCTTTGGGCTTCTCTAGATACGAGATCATATCGTCAGTAAAAATCAATAGATTGACTTTCTCTTTCTGATTTTCATACCCTTTGTTTATTTTTCTTGCCTGATTGCTCAGGCTAGAACTTCCAGCACTATGATGAATAGAAGTGGTAACAGGAGGCACGCTTGTTCCAGTTCTTATGAGAATGCTTACAACTTGTTTATAGGTATGAAGGTAACAAATGAAAGAATTTGCTACAAAATTGTATTGCTTTTAAATATGTATAAATAATGAAAATAATGTGGAAATTTTAACATTGGAGCTCTTACCTGTCCACTGTATCAGATCTAACTTTTTGTCATTAGCAAATAGCATATTAGAAATGGTTGATAAGTGGACACTTAGCTGAAATATTTGTTGTTCCCAAATGTTCCAGTCAGATCTCTCCCACTGCACATGGCTCACAGCTGTGACTTCTCTTTGGAAAGATCTCTTTTTGTTGATTTCCTTGACTGAGACTTATTCATCCTTCAACATCAGGGTTAACTTTTCTTAGAAAGCTTCTTTGAACACTTTGGCACCTCCAAACCAACATAGAATTGCATTAACTGGGCCAAATACCTTTCTCAAAGTATTTTATGTTCTGAAGAAATTTTATGTTAGCATTTATTAATGCTGTGCGTTTTAATGGACTATATTGAGTGAGGGTAGGGAAAGTAGGAGCTCAATAAATGTATATTAAAACATGTTTGAGAATGATGGGAAAAGGAACCATTACCACTAAACCCTTTCCAACTTATTGTCTGGACTATTGGATCCTCTGATCTTGAATTACAATTCATAGCCCTCACCTGTGAGTCCTCACCCAGATCTCTTCATATCTGTGTTTTTCTTCTAGGAGACCCTCCCCCAGGTGGCTGGGCTTGTGTTTCTAGAGTTTCCTGCACCTTCCTGTCTTCAGTTCACTGTTCATGGGCTGCTAGAATCACTTTGTCTCGTTTACTAGAGAGGGAAAAGTACAAAAATCCTGGAAAGTTGTGTCTCCATTCTCTCCCTCCAGCTTGGCCTTCAGCAAAGACATATTGAAAGCTAGAGCATAGAGTGAAAGCCCAGTTCCTGCCTTTAGTCAGGACAAACTCTTGGAGGTTCAGGCTGAGGCTGAGACTTTCCTCCAAAATCACCTGTTGTTTGGCTCTTTTCCTTTCTTGCCTATTCAGATGATCTTGTTACTGGTTCTCCAGAGAATACTATAATCATAAAACATTTGCTCACAAAAAAGTGTATTAGGGTCTGCTTATAGGAAACCCATCTTGGAGGTATTAACTGGCCATTTTAAATTATTGTTTATTTTATCAAAAACAATTCTCGCATAAAGACTTCAATAATACTGTAGGCTCACAGTGAAAAGCAATGGTGACCGATCCTCTCTCCTCATTCTTTCCCCTAGACACAATGGCTATCACTTTGTCCTGGCTTATTCTTATGAAGTCTTTTATATCACTACTGCTTTTACTTTGTATATCAGATTTCGTACCATGTACTTCCAGGAGGACAGATTAGGAAATAGCTCATGCATTATCTTCCCATGGGAGATCACCATCCTTATCCTCCCAAAAGGGTTGTATTTTTGTTTTTGTTTTATAACTCATGCTTACATTTTCGTCACCTCTGTTAACTCCAAGTATGATTCTTAGACTGCCATCTCTTCTGGTAAAAACTTTCAAGATTTCTTTTCACAGCATCTGCATTTCTTCAAGAAAAAAACCTTCTTGGACTCTCCACTGCTCCAATTGGGACTCCCCTGGACTGCTACTTAGTTATTGCAGAATTTGCCTTTCCTGATGTCTTGAATTTACAACTTCTTTTAATTACATGACTTTCTTATCTTACTAAAATATATCCTCAAGTAATTTTCTAAGTGTGTGCAAGAGGTAATTCCGGATCTTTTCATAACAACATGTCTTTTATCCTGTCTTCTCATTTTATTGCAACTTGACAAAATATTCTAGTCTAGGATAAACATATTTTTCTCTCACAATTCTAAAAGTATTTTTTCAATGCCTTATTACTTTAATTGTTGCTATGAAAAAGGCTGAGGACATTCTATTCTCAAATCTTCATAATGGACCAACTGTTTTCTCTCTTTTCTTTTTTTTCTATTTTTCTTTCAGGAGAGAATTGAAATGGGCTTCAATTTATTCTTAGCACTCTGCAATTAAAACTGAAATATCTAACTTTCTGATTTTATTTGTCTACATCTTCCTTTTAATTTGAATATCCATGTATTTCTTCAAATGTGAGATGTTTTCTTACATTATTTCTGCAATAATTATTCACCATCACTTTTTCCTACTCTTTCTGGAATTCCTTGAATGTTCCTCACTGTTTCTTATTTCCTTCTTCATTTTTTTGTATTATCTTGTTGTTACATATTCTATACTCTTCTGTTTTATCTATTGCTTGTTTTATTATTTTTATAGTAATCATTTTAACATCTAGTTCTGTGATTTTTTGTTTGATAATAGCCTTTTCTTTTCCATACATAGAATTTATACATTTTCCTGACCTTTTTTAAGTTTCTTTTCTTTTATTCTATTTAATAATCAGTCCTGTTTATCATATAAGGTTATTTCAAAATCCAGTGGATTCTTCATTTGGGATTTATATTTTTATGTAGAGCAATAGAAAGGCCGACTTGCTCACAGTTTGCAGGTGGACTGTTTACAGGTAGGTTCTGTGTTGGCTTTGTGTTCCCCAAAGTGAAGCCGGTTGCTGTGCTGAGAGAGCCCCTCATATCAGATTAAGGGCCTGTTGTTCTCCACAGACAGTCAGTACAAGTCTGTGAGGAAGAACGTTTGGTCCAGGCATAGATTTTGAGCACATGTTGTTCTGTGTGCTCTCATGGAATGAATTGCTACCATTTACTTGTGTGCAGTTAGGCCCATAATTTAAAGCTGGACACTCATTCTGGCCCCTATTATAGCCAAGATTTCAGAATATACAGTGTCTCTGAAACTTTGCTGGAGGTAGGCATCCTTTTAGACCTTTGCCCTCTGGGCTTGCCTAGGCTGGAAGCTGCGTTTCTAAATTGTCCTTCATGCCCTTTCCGTCTTCCAAAAATTGCTGAAATTTCTTATCCCTGGGTCACCCTTATCTATTCTTTTGTTAAGGGTTTATGCCATTTTATAAATTCTGGATTTCATCTTTCATGGAATACTAGAAACAAGAGATTATATGGTGTTTTTCTGCATTCTCATATTTGTACAAATTTACAAGTTCTACCATTACTGCTATTACTACTATTGACTCTAGTTATGATAGTGTAATGGGGTGAGATAAGGACCACCAACACAAATTACAAGTTCAAAAGGAGACTTTTCTTAACTTGACGGCTATTTCAGCAAAGTCTGAGCAGAATAAGTGAGACAGCATTGAGGGGTCTGAAGTTGGGGTTTTTCTAGTCTGAAAGTTGGCAAAGGGACAAACAGGTGGGCTGAAAGTTGGCAAAAGAAGCAAAAAGCAAGCACGGGGTCATGATGCCCCTTTACAGAAGCAAACCTTGCAATTTAGCGGATTAGCAGATATGTAACATAAAGGTCACATAAAGCAGATCTGGCAACAGATCAAGCAGATCTGGCAATTAGCAAATAAATAAAATAACTTATCACAGCACTTAGCTTGTTAACTCGTATCATGACAGCACTGAGCTTGTTAGCTCTCATTTGGTTTTGTTCCATCCTGATCTAAGACCAATCTAAGAGAGATGATATTTGGTATTATTTCATTTACCTCTTTTTCCCCTTTCTCCCCCCCTCATCTTATGGGGGGTGGGTGTGAGGCTATCGTGAGGCTGCTGGCATCCATCTCAGTGCTATTATTAGCATGTAAGTGGATGTAATATTTGGGGTTTTTTGTTATTTTGTTTTTTCAGTTTTTGGCTGGGGCTGGGTTTAAACTTGCCACCTCCAGCATATGGGGCTGGCAACCTATTCCTTTGAGCCATAGGCGCCGCCAATGTAATATTTGTTTTATTGGTATTATTTTAATCAGTTATGCCTGATACAACAAAATATTATAACGGCTGGGGTTTATAAACAACAGAAAATTATTTCTCATAGTTCTGCAAGATGAGAAATACTAGATCAAGATTCTTGGTCTCTGTGCACTTCAGTGTTAATTGATTCATTCCAATTTGGTATTGATACATGTGTTTGTTTCTCCATTCTTCTGCTGTTTTCCTTAGAAGAATGGATTTCATTTCCATCCAGGTTGTCATAAAAGATACTAGGTCATCTTTTTTTATGATTGAGTAATACTCCATGGTAGACATATCCCACATTTTATTAATCTGTTTATGTATTGGTGGGCACTTGTATTGCTTCCACATATTTGTAATTGTGAATTGAACTTTTATAAACATTCTAGCTCAGGCATCCATTTTATAAAATTACCTTTTTTTTACTTTAGGTGAATAGTCAGCAGTGGGATTGCTGGATCAAATGGTAGGTCTACTTTAAGTTCTTTGATGTATAGCCATACAACTCTCCATACAGGTTGTAGCAGTTGGTAGTCCCACCAACAGTGAATAAACATTCCTCCTTGTCCACATCCCTGCCAGCATCTGTTACTTTGGGACTTTATGATGTAAGGCATTCTCCCTGGGGTGAGGGTAACCAAAATCATTAAAGAACTTAGGCAAATTAACAAGAGAAGATTAAACAACTCCATCAATAGGTGGACAAAAGACCTAAGCAGAAACTTTTCTAATGGAGACACATTTATTTTTAAAGCAAACTGATGAACAATGTATTATAACAATTAGAAGGTTGAACCCATCTATTTTTCTGGTACTGTGGTCCAGGCTAGATTATAGATTAAAAGAGGAATGGTGCTTATTTTTAAAATGTGATCATTGTAAAAAAATACAAAGCAATAAACTTATTTAAAATGTGGAAATTATTTTTTAAATTATCTTATATTAAAATATTCTAAGTTTACAAGAGACATCTTGTAAAATAGTGTTCAGTTTTTAAAAGTGGCATTTCACTGAGCACGAAAATACGTATGCTTTAGTTTGATATGGTAGTGTGCTAGATTGAGTCTTTTGGAATCAAAGATCAAAGGAGTCACAAATCTGTTAAATGAAAAATTCAATAAAGACTCCATATAAATCTAAATGTATCTTGATACACTTCATAAGTTCTGAGTCTTTTTGGGATGTAAGAATTTTTCCAGTCTCTCAAAAATTCATGTTGCAGAAGGCAATTTTATCCAAATCATAAAATCCTACATCAACGTTTTAGAGTTCCCAATTATCTAAATATTTATTCCTCTAGAGATCATAATGTGTAGTTGGTAAATGTTCAAAAGAACCCAATTTCAAAAGTTGTATTTTGGAGGTGACAAAATACTACATCTAACATCTAATATCAATCATACCTTGATGCCAAAACAATGACGATTCAGAGCATTATATACACTCTGGGATGAGCATCGCAAATCATACACTGTAAAATGTATCATTAAAGTTTGTATTTTTCATGAGAATGTCAGCCATTCTCTAGGTCTATATTGTCATAATAAGCTTGCCAGGAGCTGCAAACGGAAACAGAAAATCCAGGGAAAGAAATAAGATTTTCTACAATTGTATTTTGTTACAACTTGCACACTAGAAATAAGAGGTTATTTTTTTCTTAGTCTCTAGGATGCTTTTTGAAAATGCAAATAAAATGTCAAGCTTTCTGCTTCCCCCTAGTATTTTACACCACTGTTTTCAGCTACTAGAGAGAAATCCCTGCTGCCAGTAACAATAATTGCTTCTATTGTTTTTAGTTCCAGATACAGATTATGAGAATGATCATAAGAACCCAAGCTGGGTTTCTCCTGTGAGAGAATAACACAGGAGAAAAATCAGTTTTTATTCTTCCATGAACAACTCATATTCCCTGCAGGGGAGAAGAGGGTGTTCTCTCAGCAAGAGATCCTCTCCAGTTCACTGTGGGTCTCAAGAGTTCCTGGAGAAACAAAAGAAGTGCTTCCCCCCAAAAATACTGAGGAGCCTGTCCTGGTTCCTAGGACCCATGAGGTACACTGTGCTGCTTTAGGGCATTGTAATTCAGCTTCTAGTTATGAATTATTCGTTATACAAATTTTGCAATAATACACATGATGAGAATTTTGTTTTACATCTTTTAATTGTAGCAAATTTTGTTGAAACACTGTAGCTTGAATCCATCTCTCTCACCTTATTAAATGCTCTAAGCTTTCAGAAGAAAAATAGATTGCTTACAGAGGGAAGGCCTTTTATCTTTTCAAAGGATGATGCAAAAATCTCCTATTGTGTGCTGCTCTGCTTGGCAGTAAGGGTGTAAATAAGAATAAGACATAATTTTTCCTCTCTAAGGGCTCAGTCTAATTGGAATTAGGGAAAATGTAAGGATGAGAGGGCATTTGAAAAGTGGTATATTAGTTTCTTAGGGTTGCTGTAACAAAGTTCTACAAACTCAGATGCTTAAAACAAAAGAAATGTACTCTCCTACAGTTTATGCTAGAAGACTGAAGTCAAGATCTGGGGTGCAGATTCAGAGGGAGCATCTGTCCTGTGCCTCTTTACTAGCTTTTGGTAATTGCTGACAATTGTTAGTGCTCCTTGGCTTTGGGCAGGATAACTCCAATTTCTGTCTCCATTATTGTTTCTGTCATTTTCTCTTCGGCTCTTCTTATGAGAACACCACTCATCTTGGATCAAGGGCTTAGCCTGTTTTAGCATGACCTCATATTAGTTATTTAATGCCTCTGCAACAGCCCTATTTCCAAATAAGGATACATTCTGAGGTTCAGGGAAGGGCACTACTCAACCCGGGACTGAAGGATAAAATTCTACTCTATCTTTAGAGAACACCCTCCTCTCCCCTGCGAGGGATGTGAGTTGTTGCCGAAAGGATACAACTAATTTTTCTCCTGTATTATTCTCTCATTGGAGAAACCCAGGTTGGATTCCTTATATACATTCTAATAACCTGTATCTGGAAGTGAAAACAATAGAAGCAATTATTGTTCCTAACTATTTGGGGCACCACTCAACCCAGGACTGATGAATAAAATTCAACGCATGATTACTATTACTTTTGTGTTTCTTTACTATGACTTCAATAGACCTCTGACAGGAAAACAAGATATTTCCACCATCCCAAAGCAGAAGACTGTGTGCATTTTATGAATTTTTCAACTTGTTACAAATTTGAAAAAATTTCAAGTGCAGATTTTGTTGTAATTTTGTGAAAAGGAACTTTGGAAAGCTAAAGTATATTTTTGTAAAATAGCCTTTTTCTCAATTTTAAAACAGCTTTGTATAATTTTATATGTTGCAACTTACTGAAGGTAATTTTCAAATGGCCGTCAATAATATTTTTCCACTAACTCATAGTAATGGATGTTGAAAAAGAAGAAGACCAGGCCACCCTATGAACACTAAGAAAGCTGGGGTTGAGAAGTAGCAGTTCTATGTTGTAGTCCTTGTTCTGTCAACTATTCACAATGTGGCATTGGAGAATTCACTGCTCTGTGGTCTGAAATTTTCCTGTCTATAACTAGAATGGCATTTGATGATTTTGAACTTTTTTTCAGATCTGACCTTTTATGACTCCATAATCAGAAGATGGTAATCAATTCTAGTCAGTATTATTTCCACTAAGAAAAAAGATTCTAACTACAGTAGAAACTTACATATATTTTCATACAGTAGAAACCACACTTTCAACTGCTTTTAAATCTTGAAAAACAATTCTAGGGCTCTCGCAGGAAAAGGGTGTTAAAATCTCCTATATTCAAACTAGTTTTTCTCCATTATGAATCTTTTAAAATAAGCTTCCATTGCACACTTTGTTACATGCATTTCAAAGACTATGAAGATATAGAATAAAATATATGTAAGTTACTGAAATGGGTCAGTTAAACCTAGTCTTAAATTCTGTAGCTTATCTTCTTACTTAACGAAATCTAAATAACTTAACATTAGATGGAGAATTACCTCTGATCACTTGCAACCACATTTGTCCCTGTTGATGTTCAACCTGATCCTCTATCTTATTCTGATCGTGTTAAGGCCACACTGAAATGCTTGAAATTCCCATACTTGCTGCCCTGTCAAATACAGCTGTGTTAGGTGTGCACTTTCTAACTTTCTTAATTGAACCATTCCTTCCTGAGTTTTAGGACATCTCCCTTAAGAAAGGTTCTATCCCAATTCAACTCTACCATTAACTGGATAGGAGCTCTCCCCTTGTATTCTTCATTACACAGTATTAGTCCTAGAAAAGAACTTCATAAGAGCAACAATTACATATGTACATCCTGCTTCCTAGCCCTTGGTTCAAAAGCTGTTCTATTAGTTTGCATTCATGTATGCAGTTATGATCTAATAAAAAAAGAAAAAAGATGTTCTATTGCTGGATTACTAACATCTGTCTGTTGCATGAAACTCAAGATTTTTCTCTACCATCCCTACTTCTCCATCTTCCTCAAAGTATGAAACAATGTCTGAAATAAGCAGGTACCTAAAAAAATAGCTTGTTCCCTTTCTTTAATCCTCTATTCTGGGTTGCCTTATTCCTAAACTTCTTCTACTACTAATACTTATCAAAACACAATTAATTAGTTAATCAATCATTAATTGAATAATATTTATTGGAATTGATCTACATGCTGAATCAGCACCTTTTGGCTCCCACTTGCTGATTCAGCATTCAGACCAATTAACTTATTTATTTTTTTACTTATTTATTTCAATCTGGTTAAGAGGTTTTGTATTTCCTTTTCAAGGTGCTATTTGTCACTGCCTTTTTTCCTTTTTTAAAATTGAATCATAGATGTGTATATTAATGAAATTGTGGGGTACAATGTGCTGGCTTTATATACAATTTGAAATATTTTCATCTAACTGGTTAACATAGCCTTCATGGTATTTTCTTTGTTATTGTGTTCAGACATTTATATTCTACATTTAGTAAATTTCACATGTATCTTTGTAAGATGCACCATAGGTATAGTCCCACCAATTACCCTACCTCCACCCATCCTTCCCATTCCCCTCCCTATCCCCTTTCCCCATATTCTTGGGCTATAATTGGGTTATAGCTTTCATATGGTTTCATAGTAGGGCTGAGTACATTGGATACTTTTTATTCCATTCTTAAGATACTTTGCTAACATGAATATGTTCCAGCTCCATCCATGTAAACATGAAAGAGATAAAATCTCCATCCTTTTTTAAGGCTGCATAATATTCCATGGTGTACATATACCACAATTTATTAATTCATTTGTGGGTCAATGGGCACTTGGGATTCTTCCATGACTTAGCAATTATAAATTGGACTACAATAAACATTCTGGTACAAATATCTTTGTTATAATGTGGTTTTTGGTCTTCTGGATATATGTGTAGGAGCGGAATTGTAGGATCGAATGGCAGGTCTATTTTTAGATCCCTAAGTGTTCTCCAAACATCTTTCCAAAAGGAATTTATTAGTTAGCATTCCCACCAGCGGTGTAGAAGTATTCCCTTTTCTCCACATCCATGCCAATATCTCTGGTTTTGGGATTTTGTGATGTGGACTAATCTTACTGGAGTTAGATGATATCTCAACGTAGTTTTGATTTGCATTTCTCTGATGATTAAGGATGATGAGCATTTTTTATGTGTCTTTAGGCCAAGAGAAGTTTCTCTTCAAGTCCCTTGCCCACCCTGGGATGGGATCACTTGTTTTTTTCTTGCTAATACATTTGAATTCTCCATGGATTCTGGTTAATTAACCTTTGTCAGAGACATAACCTGCAAATATCTTCTCCCATTGTGAGGGCTGTCTGCTTC
>CAUYRH010108352.1:0-16561 GCA_963574655.1 Perodicticus potto
AAATTAAAAATAGAATAACCATATACTCCAGCAATTCCATTTCTAGCTATATACCCAAAATAATTGAAAACAGGGTCTTGAAGCAATAGTTATACACTATGTTCATTAGTAGCATTTCTCACAGAAGCTGAAGTGATAATGTGGATAAACAAAGTGTGATGTACACATATACATTGGAAATTAAGCAGCATGGATCACTCTTGCGGACATTATGCTAAGTGAAATAAGCCAGTTACAAAGACTCAAATATTGTATGATTCCACTGCATGACATTTCTATAAACAATGGACTGCTCGTATCATGTATTACACTGATTCCATAAGATTATAAAACCATATTTTTTACCCTACCTTTTGTATATTTAGACATTTTTAGATACACAAATACCATTTGCATTATAGTTACCTATAGTATTCAGTATAAGAATATGCTATATAGGTGTGTACCCCCAGAGCAATAAGTGATTATCAAATAGCCAAGGTGCCTAAAAGTAAGCTATGTAGATTTGTGAGAGGGTACTTTTATGATGTTCACACAACTACTAAATCAGCTAAGAACATTTCTCAGAATTTATCCTCATTATGAAGCAAGGAATGACTGTATTAAGAGAGGTCAAAATCATTCAAAGTAGAATGATAGTTGCTAGGACTGGGGGAAAGTAGGAGATAGGGAGGGGAGGAGAATTATTGTCTAATGTGTATACGGTTCCATTTTTACAAGACCCAATGTTATAGAGATGGAAAATGGTTATGGGATTACAATACATGAAGTTAACCCATTGTACTGTAAACTATACACTTAAGATCTGTTACTAGGGTTAAGTTTTATGTTACTCATATTTACTATACACACAAACAAAAAGGGAAACTCTGGGCATGAATTTAGGAATGGAGGTACATATTTCCAGGCTAGAGTGCTATGCAGTCATAGCTCACAGCAACCTTAAATTCCTCGGCTCAAGCAATCATCTGCCTCAACCTTCTGAATAGCTAGGATTACAGGTGCCCACCACTGTGCCCTGCTAATTTTTCTATTTTTACTGGAGATGGGGTTTCACTTTACTCAATCTGGTCTCAAAACTCCTAAACTCCTGGGATCCTCTTATTTTGGTCTATCAGAGTGCATGAGTAGCTGCAGTAAAGACTGAAACTCCTGTCTTCACTAAAAGTAGAAAAACTAGCCAGATGTGGCGGCAGTTACCTGTAGCTTCAGGTAACTTGGAAGGCTAAGACAGGTAGATTAGCTCCAGAATTTGAGACCAGCCTGAGTACTAGTGAGACTTCAACTCTTCTTTAACTTCTTCAAAAATAGAAAAACTAGCCAGATGTAGTAGAAAGCAGTAGTCCCAGATGCTCTAAAGATTAAGGCAAGAGGATCTATTGAGACAAGAAGTTGTGATTGCTGAGTCAGCCGAGCATTCTAGCCCAGCTGATAGAGTGAGACTATCCAACCTGCCCTGCCCCCCTGCAAAATCTATAGTGTTCTACATCACAGAAGGGTGTCTGTGATATTACTGTATAAGTAAAACATATAATATTATTATTATATGTTTCAGAATATTTAGAGCAAATATGGAAATATACTCAAAAAATAAATTATTTGGCTCGGCGCCTGTGGCTCAACGGACTAAGGTGCCAGCCACGTACACCTGAGCTCGCGGGTTCGAATCCAACCTGGGCCCGCCAAACAACAATGACGGCTGCAACCAAGAAATGGCCAGGCGTTGTGGCGGGTGCCTGTAGTTCCAGCTACTTGGGAGGTGGAGGCAAGAGACTTGCTTGAGCCCAGGAATTGGAGGTTGCTGTGAGATATGATGCCACTGCACTCTACCCAGGGCGACAGCTTGAGGCTCTGTCTCAAAAAAAAATAAATAAATAAAAATAAATAAATTA
The DNA here is from genome assembly GCA_963574655.1 of Perodicticus potto. NCBI lineage: Eukaryota > Metazoa > Chordata > Mammalia > Primates > Lorisidae > Perodicticus > Perodicticus potto. The sequence continues at coordinate 1,893 of CAUYRH010108352.1, forward strand.
TTTCAGGGCGGCACGTGTGACTCAGTGAGTAGGGCGCCGGCCCCGTATACCGGTGGCAGGTTCAAACCTGGCCCTGGCCAAAAACTGCAAAAAAAAAAAAAATTCAAATGACATTCTGATTACTGTGATTCATTACATTGTACTCATGTATCAAAATATCACACAATATAATTGTATCAATACGTACAATTATAATTTCTCAATTTTTAAAAGGTGGTTTATTTTTATAGAAACTGAGAGCTGCTTTACTCTGCACACACATTTTAGGAATCCTAGCCCAGCTCAGAAAGCTCAACTTCTAAGCCCGGGAAAGGCAAAGGGATTTTGGATCCTGTCCTGCCCCCAACAGCAATTGCAAAAGCAGAGACCAGTTTGTACCTCACTGGCATCTGGTGGGAACAAATTGCTTGTGAAGCACACAAGGTGTGAAAGTGAAGGACATGGACCCTGCCTCCCCACTGCACCTGGTGGGAACTAAGGGGCCCTCTTTTGCTTCTCTGACTGGCGTCTCCAGGTTATGAAATGGGAGTGCCCCACCATCATCAAGCCTACCTCCTGCCTGGCTGTAAGCTGTCCCCACTCTCTGCAGCAGCTTGGACCATCATCTCTAGACTGGTCCTGGCCTACAGTTTTTACCTGGAGGTAAAGAGGGTTTTGAGAGGTGGGCCAAGCCTAGGGCACCCTGCTGTAGGAAATGCTGGGAGGCAGGCTGTAAGCTATCTACTCCACTGGCCCAACTATAAAGGGAAAGCCATGGCTTTTTCAGTTTGTTGCTAGTGGAGCTGACACTTTTAACTGGGAGAGTCTGGCCCACTGCCTAATAGTTGCCCTCAGCCTAACAGCATCACCTGGAGCCCCTGCCCCACCTGACCCCATACAGCTTAGACAAAAGGCAGCTGACCTTCAGGGACTCCCACACCATGTAGGCCTGAAAGGCAGCCTTGACAGGATGTGTGCGGAATGGGCCACAGGAGAAAGCAGTGGCTCATTTAAATTGTGAGTGGCAAAGGGGATTGAAGAGCTCCCTCATCCTAGGGAGCTTGTGTCTGATTCCAGCCGATAGTTTTAGTTTCCAAAGAGTCCTAAAACCCTGCTGAGAGCGTCAGCATAACAAGCTGCTGCATCACTATGACAGATCCTGGAAGTGGCACAGTGAATAACAGATCCTGGAAGTAGCACAGTGAACTCCTGGGCCTTTGAAACTGATCAGTGTGCCTATTTCAGTATGCAAAGCGCCCTAAATCCTTGCTTAGTAGGCTGTGTAGCAAGTGGCTGTGTTGTTCTGGCAGGTCCTAGAAAGGATAGGGCAAGCTCTACATTTTGAATCTTCTGAACTTGACATTCGCCTCTCAGATTAGGCATCCAAATGGTCCTAATAATCTAGTTTGTGGTTGATGAGACAAGTAGCCACTTCATGTCAGCAGTCTAAGGAACACAAATGGAGAGCTCCATGAACTGGTACTAGGCCACCACATTAGGCAGCCAAACAGCCCTAATACTCACTGAACAGCTCGTGAAACATGGAGCTGCCATGTGACACAGTAGATTCCCACAGGGACTGTTTTATGCCAACTGGTGCTGCTACCACATCACCTGACTAGCTATCCATAAGACTCCAGAAATAAACAGAATGAGGGAGAATCAGCAGAAAAACCCTAGCAAAATGAAATTTCAAAGCAGATTAACTCCCCCAAGAGATTACCACAAAAACCTTCCCTTCCCTTCCTCAGCCGCTGTGTATGTGGCTGGCACTGCTTACACTGTGTTATGGATGCCACATCAAATGGGATAATGTTAAAAAAAAAAAAAAAAGGAAACACTGTAATGACAAAGTGAGCTGAAAAATAATATGGAAAATGGGTTTATATAGGAATATACTACCAAGAAAATCCAAGGGAGCTCCTCATCATATTCAAGATTAGGTAGCCTCTTCTCTCCAGGTCCAAATTTGGAACTACTCAGAAACTGAAGATACAGCTGTCATGTGGACAGTGTTGTATATCTGTTGACTAACAAAGAGCTGCTTGGTGTGGGAAAGAAGTTTCAAGGTAGAAGGAAGGCTGATACAGAGACCACCAATGAAAACACTAGAAAATAGAGTTAAGTCAGCTCAATGGCTTTTAAGTGATAAAAAAAAATGAATTATTTAAAAATAAACAAATCAAAATCCCGTATGTTCAAATTTTTACCAATCCACAGAAGGCACACCATTAAAACTGGACTATTAAACTGATACAAATATGTTTCCATAGCCCTGTGGAAATAAGAGTTTAAGAGAACACTAAAGTAGGACCTATTGATGCCCATTAGAAGAATGTCTTCTAGGAGTGGAAGGTGGTTAGAACTGACAAGGGGTTAATCTTGGAGAATTAACTAGAGTTGACCAATTCATCGTGGCATTGCAGCAAGGCAGAGATGGGATGAATCTAGGCAAAATCCTCTTAAACTCACTCAAGAACAAAATCTCAAGAAAAATATGTAAGTCAGGTTGGTCTGAGTGCAGTGGTTTTTATAACTAATTGATCACAACTAGTTATAAAGTCCTTTGTTCCTTTTCTACTTCCACTGCTTCACCTGACTAGCCTTTAAAAACAAAACAAAAAAAATATGCCAGAAGATAGACAGACAAATAACTACAGATTATAGGCTGTTAGGAAGGCTTGAAACAAAGTTGGATTACAATGAAAAAACATCAGTAGCTTTGATAAGCTATAAATGGGCCTTGACTACTGTAGACTGAGCTTTGTGTTACCTCATGGTAGATGATTTTATTTATAGTGCTCAAAATACTAGAAATAAAAGCTCAGAACAAATGTATTGTAAATGGTATGGATGAACAAGTTAGATTTTTCAGAGTAAGAAAGGCCTGCCATGGAGAAAAATGGGTCTAAAGATACCATATCACATGGATATATCATTTTAACCTGTATCTGACTAAAAATAGTTACATGAAATACTTTCATGAAATTGTTCAATTTTCACTCATTCAGTATTCATGATGACATTGCAGAATGTAACTACTGTGTAACAAGAATCAATTATGTAAAAATGTACCAAAAGTATAAAACTCTTTATATTATGAAATTTTTTCTAAGGCTGATATTTGAATTATATTTCTTTTTTTAAATCCTTATTTTTGTTTTTTTTTTAAAGAATTCTTTACTTGCATTCTTTTTTTTTTTTTTTTGTAGAGACAGAGTCTCACTTTATCGCCCTTGGTAGAGTGCCGTGGCGTCACACTGCTCACAGCAACCTCCAACTCCTGGGCTTAGGTGATTCTCTTGCCTCAGCCTCCCTAGTAGCTGGGACTACAAGCATCCACCACAATGCCCGGCTATTTTTCTGTTTTGCAGTTCTGCCAAGGCTGGGTTTGAACCTGCCACCTTCGGCATATGGGGCCGTCTCCCTACTCGCTGAGCCACAGGTGCCGCCCTCTTTTTTTAAATCCTTAATAAAGGACCACAGGCCAAATCTTTTTATGCACAGAAACTCAATGTGCCTGAAATGCTGAAGTCAATGTCATGCGAAGGCATGCCAAGCAGATTTAATTTTAATGTGTAGTCTTTAATAACACAACAATAGTTACAAAAAATGAAAATACACTATAGGACAAAATTATTCTTAAATCAAATTCTATTTGAGAATTCAGCAAAATAATTTCTATAAAAGAAAACAGCAAAATATTTAAACAGTATAGGATGAACTATAACTGCAGGGATATTTGGTTTTTAAACAGGTTCCAAAATATTACACACATTCAAAAGTTACCAAAGCTCTTTTAAATACAGCATTAACTCATGAGTTTTTAGGAATCATTAAACAAATGTTTATTCTAAAATGGTACCTTAGAATTATATTAACTAAGCAAGAGTTTATTTTAATGAAACCCCATATCAAACAATAAAACTTTGAGAATAATGGGAAAAGAACTAGGACAATTCTTGCTTTCAAGTAAGATTGTCACTGATTAGAAAATCAGCCAGACATCTTGGTGCAATGGTAGATATGGATTATGGATTTTAATGATGTCCACTTCAGTGGGATCCTAGAGAAGCAACGTTTTAAAAGCTTCACTTCATAACTCCGATCAAAACCCAAAACAAGCACACCAAAAACAATCCTCTGTTATACTCCACACATTTTGGCATAATGAAATTTTGCATATTTGTTGTAATATTTAAAAATCCCTATTATTGATATTATCTCATTGAAAGATTGAACTATCAAACAATAAATGTAAAGAATATATATGTAATGAAACTGCTTGTTTATCCCATTTCCCACCCTGTTTTATACTTATTACAGGTATAATAAATAAAAACTCTGAGCAATAGAGCTGTCACTTTGGGCAACTTTTGTCATTCAAGTTAACTGTGTACCACTGGCTATACAAACTTGGTATGAACCCATGCTAACTATTACAGCATTAACTAGCGCTTCCAGTGATTAACTTAGTATAGAATAAAAAGGTAATGAAAAATATCTAGAAATGTACTTTACCAATTTTCCACATCAGCCACATAATTCAAAGGTTACTATAAGCCTTGCATATCCAATAACAAAGAATTAAGAAACTAGGGTGTGATTATTACACTTGGGATCTTTTATATTCCTTTGTGGATAAGGAGAAAGCTGGTTGTAGAATGCAGAGAACATAACAAGAAAATTAATTCTTGTGTTTTTACATATCTGTCTCCTTTCATCAAGAGTTTCTTGCTTAAGAATTAATAGTCAAATATTAATATATTATATATTACAGCTTTGCCATTTACATGTAGTAATCAACCATTTATTATAAAATGCTATACATTTTCCCCTGTAGGTGGTTTACATACTAACAGTAAATTAACTGCAAATGAGGCAGGGAATAGACTTTCCATTTCATGTTGCTTTGGAATTGTATCTTTAGATTTAAATACCAGCCAGGCACAGAGAAAGTTTGGACTGTAAGGCCTGAGTGCACAGTCTTAAAGGAACCAATTAATTGTGTGCATTTCACTGATCCTTTGTCTGAAGTGAAGGTACTTCTTCATTGCCTTCATAATTTTCTTGTGCTCCTTGGCCAGATTTCTGAGGGTTGTTCAAGTGATGTGCTGCTGGCCCTGTATATGGTTGTCCATGCATGGGATTGTTCTAAGAAGATAAAAGAGACTTGCTTATCAAACTTTTCAAATTAAGAATTAATATACAAAACTCAAGTCTAGAGTTCGTCTAAGATTTGGTATTTTATCTTTACAATTTACTTTTTAAAGAATTTTCAAACTAATCCTGTTTTATAAGTAAAAAAACAAGTATCATTTGACTAAAATATTTGGAGAATATTACACACACAGATCTGTGAGCTCCTCATAATATTCAATTTTACTTTCATAGAAAAAGTGCTTAAGAGTTTTTTGTCAACAACTATCTTCAATAAACCATTGAAACCAAACTGGTTTACTAATAAGCAGTTTTCTAAATGTGCTCCTCAGACCAGTTACATTGGCTTAGATGGAAACTTATTAGAAATGAAAAATCTTGAGCCCATTACAGATCTACTGAGGTGGAAATTCCAGGGGTTGGACACACAGGAACTTCTGTTCTTATTAAGTGCATGTAGCTGATCATCACGTATATTTCAGTTAAGAACCAGTCTTAAAAGAATAGTCACATTTGTGGCTTACCCTCAGGATAACTGTCTCAAAATCTATGTAAAAATACCTGGTTCTGAATAAAATGTTCCCATATAGTTTTTTCATCTATATTTTTCCTAAGTTATAGTTTTCCCGTAAACTATCTATTGAAACCAAAGTGAATTTTTTTTTGAGACAGAGCCTCAAGCTTTTGCCCTGGGTCGAGTGCTGTAGCATCACAGATCATAGCAACCTCAAACTCCAGGGCTCAAGTGATTCTTCGGCCTTCACCTTCCAAGTAGCTAGGACTACAGGCACCTGCTACAACGCCCGGCTATTTTTTGGTTGCAGCCCTCATTGTTGTTTGGCGGGCCTATGCTGGATTTGAACCTACCAGCTCAGGTGTATGTGGCTGGCACCTTAGCCACTTGAGCCACAGGTGCCGAGCCAAAATGTAAATTTTATTAAAACATATTTTCTGCCACTGAATCTTTGGGCTGAGTATCCAAGACATAATATTTAATAGTTATTAATTTTATGTTGATGTGAAGAATTATGTAATTTTATTAATTGTAGCAACTAGAACAAGAAGTATGCTTAGTTGCCAAGGAAAAAACAACTGTAGTAAGATAAAACAAGCTAGGATAATCTCACTTCATCCTAATTATCTTTTCCAAGGCTGTTAAGAAAATTTCTTTATTACTGATAATACACAGAATATTTAAGAAAAAATTAAACACTTTTTAAGTAAGTCATAAAAATTAGTTTGGGGGGGCGGCGCCTGTGGCTCATCGAGTAGGACGCCAGTCCCATATACCAAAGATGGTGGGTTCAAACCTGTTCCCGGTCGAATTGCAAAAACAGAAAAATAGCTGGGCGTTCTGGCAGGTGCCTATAGTCCCAACTACTCGGGAGGCTGAGGCAAGTGAACCACCCAAGCCCAGGAGTTGGAAGTTGCTGTGAGCTGTGTGACATGATGGCACTATACTAAGGGCGGTAAAGTGAGACTCTGTCTCTACAAAAAAAAAAAAAAAATTGTAAGTTTGGGGAATAAAAATGCAAACAACTCCTTTTTACCTGTTGATATTGAGATCCAGCTGAAGAATATAATAGGGCATCTTCTGGTGGTGATGACTCATGTTCATCTGGGGCATCTTGATCATCTGGCTCCTGATTTTATGTATTTAAAGAAATTACAGATTTGATTATAAAGGTAACTTCAAATTTACTACTAATTTTCTCCACTTTAAATTCTTTTAAGATGCATAAATCTGGTCTCCTTAGTATCTTTTTATTTATTGTGAATACATTTATAAATGTTTGTATAAATACATTTATAAGAAATGAAAAGAAAAATAGTATGAGTTCTAAGTAATGTTTTTTAGACAATTTCATAAAAGTTTTCCCAAAAGAAGCCCCTTATTAACTTAAGCACAAATAAATACTAATTATTAAGGCAAACAAAATGGCAACATAAATTTTTTTATAGACTTTATTATATGGCCTATAAAATAAAGAATGACATTTCTTTCATTTCTATCTGCTGCCCATTTGCGACATTTTTACCTCCTCTGGACAGAGTTCACAAGCTTTTGCAAGTGTCATCCTTGCACTATGTGATCTCTCTAAGAAATAGCCATTTGATGTTTCATTGCTTTGTATTGGAGGAGACCAATTGTTGTAAGTATACTGAGGATTGCCAGTATATGGTCTTCTTTCAAGTTCCTCTCCAAGCCATTCCACTGCCCAAGTCCACTTTCTTTTAAGATCACCATTACCCTTCAAAAGAAAATTAAACTGCATTTGTAAAAATAATTTGGAGTAATTTTCAACGTTAGCGTTAAATTTTCATGATTATTTTCTTTTTAGAGTCCTTAATTCTGACTCAGGTTTGTACAAAATTATAAGAAAAAATTCTCACCTGTAAGATCTGGTAAGCAACAGGACAACTACTAAATAGGGCTACCATACATTTTATGCACTGATAAGCTCTTTTTTGATAGTGATTCTTAGAGCGCTGGATTGTATCAAATAGCCCATCTCGGTCATCTGGGATTCCTTTAAGTGCATTATGAATTCTAAAAAAGAATCATATATAAAAGTTTGTCATATGCAGTATTAGATAGCATTTGAGCACCTTTCTTTTTTTTTTTTTTGAGGACCATTCAGTAAAGGCATGTCACTTGTAACTTTTAGAGTTAGTTACCTAAGTAGGTAGCATTAATAAATCCATTTAACAGAAGAGAAGACATGTATAGAAAGGATCCAGTTTCCTTGGTATTAATACATCTGGCTAGTTATGGAGCTGCTTAAAGGTCTGATTCTAGTCTCACCTATTGCCAAATTACTAATTCAAAATGATTTTGCTAAATGTATTTAAGGCTTAAATGCCTTACTAAAAATACATCAAGGTAAAAAAAATGCTACACTATTTCTTATTAAAATTAACCAGTCTTTTCTTAAAGATGACTTCAAGTGAGAGTAAGTTACTCCAAGTTAGCTCATTTTTTTTCTGTAGAGACACAGTCTCACTTTATCGCTCTCGGTACGTGGCGTCACACAGCTCACAGCAACCTCCAACTCCTGGGCTTAGGCAATTCTCTTGCCTCAGCCTCCCGAGTAGCTGGGACTACAGGCGCCTGCCACAACGCCCAGCCATTTTTCTCTTTTGCAGTTCGGCCGAGACGGTTTGAACCTGCCACCTTTGGTATATTTGGCTGGTGCCCTACTCGATGAGCCACAGGCGCTAGCCCAAGTTAGCTCATTTTTCAAAGACTACATTTCAGAATTTTAAGCAAGAATCTAAGTACTATGAACTAGTGATATCATCTGGCAGTACAAAATTTAAGTTGAATTCTTATGATAACATATAACATGATGGATAAAGTAACTTTCACTAGGAATAACATGCGGCTAATTTACTAATGGTCAATTATTTCATCTCCGCACTAACTAAATCACATTATCACATTTTAAACAACCAATTGTTCCCTGTTCTCCTGTGGCATCATAGCTCACAGCAACCTCAGACTCCCAAGATGAAGCAATTCTTTTGCCTCAGCCTTCTGAGTAATTGGGACTAGAGGTGCCCGCCAGGACACCCCGCTATTTTTAGGGGCAGGATCTTGCTCTAGCTCAGGCTGGTGTCAAACTTGCAAAATCAGGCAATCCACCCCCCTCAGGCTCCCAGGGTGCTAGGATTTCAGATGTGAGCCACTGTGCCTGAATTTTTAAATTTTATTATTATTGTTCTTATTATTTCAGACTGAGTATCACTAAGTTCCCCTTGGTGGAGAAGTAGAGTGCCATCACATCACAGCTCACAGCAACCTCCAACTCTTGGGCTTAAGTGAGTGAGTCTCTTGCCTCAGCCTCCTGATTAGCTGGGATTACAGGCGCCAGCCACAATGACTGGCTAATTTTTGGTTGCAGGTATCATTGTTGTTGAGCAGGCCCAGGCTGAGCTCCAACCTGTCAATGGTCGCCAAGCCAGAATTTTTTTAATTTTAGGAGTCTAAATATTTCAGGCAAAAATAACACATATAGTTCTGCCTGCTTGAATATCTATAGCACACACTGTATTGCAATGCAATTTCATTCTCTGCTGCCTAGAATAAACAGTGTCTGGCACAATGCAGATGTTGATAAATATCTACTGGACATTATACTAATTTTGTACAGAAAAGTCAACTATTTTCTGCATTAATCCAGCATCGTTAGCTATACAATTATTACTTTATTGGATGAAAAAAGAAGGCTAAGATAATGAATTTATTTTTTAAGCAAACAAAAAGCCACCTAGTAAATAATATACGCCTACAAATTCTTTAGAAAAGAAAATGAAAAACAGATCTCATTAAAAAAAAACTTTTAAAAAATCACATTTTAACAATACCAACAAAAATGGGTATTAAAAAAGGTTAGAATTTTTTTATTTCATCGTAACTGGTTTTCGGTTATTGTAATTTTTACAGTAGTAATTTATCTGCTTGAAATCTACAATGGTGAACTGAATAATAATTTGAATATATAAATTCCTGAAATCTAGTAATTCTATTTCCTGAAATTCAAGACTATAGTAATTTGTTGTTATGCATTGTATATACGTACTTTTTTTCCTTGGAGAAAGGGTCTCAAGCTGCCTGGGTAGAGAGCGTCACACAGCTCACAGCAACCTCAAACTCTTGGGCTTAAGTGAGTTTCTTGCCTCCCAAGTAATTGGGACTATAGCACCCGCCACAATGCCCAGCTGTTTTATTTTTTGCAGTTCGAACCCACCAGCCTTGGTGAATGTGGCCAGTGCCCTACTCACTGAGCTACGGGTGTTGCCCTGTGTTCTAGTTTTATAAAAACTTAATTTTGTTTCCAAGTTCTTTGTTTATTATACCTAATGTGTGGCAATACACATATTTATCTGTTGCCTAACAAAATTATAATTCCTGTGGGAAGAAGAGTTAGGGTCAGTGGACACAGCCAAACAACTAATTTTATAATAAGAACCATATTCCTTGACTCACTTTTATGTAAAGAACACAAATTGGAATCCCAAGGGATGTTAAAAACTGATTACTAATATAACCTCAGCTCTAAAAAGTTATCATTCGTGCTCAGGCTAGAGTGTGTCAGTGTTATCATAGCCCATGGCATTCTCAAAGTACAGGAGCTCATTCTTCTATGTCAGCCTCCTGAGTAGCTGAGACTACATATCTCACACACCTGGCTGATTTTAAGTATTTTTGGTATAGATGACGTCTTGCTCTTCTCCAGATGGCCTTGAGCTCCTGACCCCAAATGATCGTCTCACCCTGGCGTCCCAGAGTGCTAGGATTATAGGTGTGACCCACTGGGCCTGGCCTGATTTCTTATATACTAATAAAACTACCTACAGTCTAAGGATTATTTTAAAATAATTAAACATTAACTAGTATAACTAAGTCTAAAGCAACTATGGGCCACGTGCATAACTCATTCCTGTAATCCTAACTAGCACTTTCTGAGGTTGACCTGCTTGAGAAGGGGAGTTTAAGACCAGCCTGAGCAACACAGTAAAACCCTGCCTCTACAAAAAATAGAAAAATTAGCAGGGCATGGTGGTAAGCATCTGTAGTCTCCCTAAGCTTGGGATCACTTGAGCCTAGGAGTATGATGCTGCAGTGTGCTATATTGGTAATACTGCAATATATCCAGGCAGTAAAGTGAAGACTTTGTCTCAAAGACAGACAAATAAACATAGAAAAAAACCAAAGAAAGTATAAAATGTTATTTTTCTTTTATGAGACAGAGTTTTGCTCTGCTATCCATGCTAGGGTTGCCCCCTCCTGGCCTCAAGTGATCTTACCAGTTAGGTCCAATAATGTGCTGAGATTACATGTATGAATCACCTTTAAATATTATTAACAAAACATAAATACTTACCAAAAGCCTACATTAATTTCCTTTAAAAACATGAAAAAAAAGTATACGTGCAAGACTAGGAGATTAAGGCAAAAGGATATATAATAAAATGTTATTACAATAAAGTAAAATCATAATGAAATGTAATTTTGTTCATTTTTATATTTCTTTCTAAAGATAAAACGTTAAATAGAGCTTGAAAAGGTAAAAATATATTTGGTTACTAACAATTCTAGCTATTTCTGAACTCTAGGAAGCTGTACATTTCCTGTTAGCAAAACAGTATTTACCTGTGTGTCTGCCAGGAATCTTCAATCAGTAAAATTTGCAAAAGTAGATCTAAATATGGCCGAAGTTCATAGGTATATGAATATGCAACCTAAGAAGAGGCAAAACATAGTGAATTACCTGTTTAAAGGAATAAAGAATAAAATTATAACATATGTATTTTTATTTTCCTTTAACCTGCCAGAGAAGTTCACTGAGGACTGTAGACGAGAACTGCGGATTCTCCCAGCAGCAAAAACGAAGTAATTTGATTGTCTCTTCTGAGTTACTGCAGTCTTCAATAACTTTCTTCACATAACTAGTTCTCACAAATAAAATATCCGCCACATTCTGCTGAATTGGCATGATAGGTTGTGATAAATTAGTGTCACCAAAAGGATTGGGCAGAGGAGGATTACCTAGAACAGATTTGTCATCAATGAAAAGCTAATAGACTTTCCTATAAATTAATAATAATAAATTTCTCATTTAAAAAAATAAAACCTGCTTTTAAATTAAATTTCCTAAGCACAGTAAAAAATCTGGCCGGGTGTGGTGGCTCAAGCCTGTAACCCTAGCACTCTATGAGGTCTATGAGGATGGACTGCTTGAGCCCTGGAGTTTGAGACCAGCACGAGCCAGAGTGAGACCCTGTCTCTAAAAATACAGGCAGGTGTTGTGATGGGTGTCTATAGTCCCAGCTACTTTGGAGGCTGTGGCAAGAGGATCACTTGAGCCTAAGAGTTGGAGGCTGCTGTGAGCTATGATACCACAGCACTGAACCAAGGGTGATAAAGTGACACTCTGTCCCAAAAAGAAAAAAAAAATTCATTAAAGTGGCCAGATACCCCATGATAAAATGCAAAAGTAGAAATGCTGACACTAAAACCAAGCATTCTGCATTCTTTTTTTTGTTTTTTTGGAGACAGAATCTCACACAGTTGCTCTGGGGTTGAGTGCCATGGTGTTACAGCTCACAGCAACCTTTTACACTCAAGGGATTCTTTTCCCTCAACTTCTTGAGTAACTAGGCCCACATAATGCCTGGCTAGTTTTTAGAGATGGAGTCTCACTCTTGATCAGGCTGGTCTCGAACTCCTGAGTTCAAGCAATCTGCCCACCTTTGCCTCCCCGAGTGCTAGGATTACAGGTGAGAGCCACCACACTGGGCCTAAAACTAATTATCTCTTAAATAAAGTATTCATCACAGTACTCCAGATTAAAAAAAGAAAAGTCCTTTTCATGTGAAAAAGCTAACAGTTTAAAACAAATATCCCAGAAGTATGGGCCTTCAGAGTCTAAATTCCTTTTCATAGATCTTTAGAATTAGTTAAGAAATAAGTTAACAACATTATCTTTATTATTTTCAAACTACTAATGGAACATTTTACTTTACCATTGATTGAAGACTGCATTCTTGATGAAACATTACAGCAACGGATTAGCTGAGACACTACTGTATATAACTTGCCTAATTCAGCATACTGATACTTTATTGGAGGACCTGGACCTTCATCTAAAGATACAAGCATAAAGGTAGCAGGTACATTCAATTTCAGAAGCTGTGTCCTTTCTGCCATACCTATGAAAGAGAACAATAATGTGTCGTAAAAACAAAAATAAGATGACAAATACTGCAGAAATAAAAAGGTACTTATCACAGCTGCCTATAATTTTTATGATTAAAAGTTTATCCTTGCTTTTTAGAAGAGAGACAATCCAGGCAGGATGCAGACAAATTGAAAATGCATTGTTTTAATTAGATAAAATGAAGTATTATGATTGTGAAATAATGATAATGCTGTCATTTGAATTCCCCTGGGCTCTAAAGGGAAATGTGTTTGTATTTCTGACAGCCTAGCCTAAATAGCAACTCTCATTATAATAAAGTAAGAAATTAAATAATAAAAATGCTTTTAGAAAAAGTTTTTCCCCCAAGGTTGTCATTCAGATTATATTCCATATAAGGTTTACTTTTCTTGTGTCTAAATCCAGAATCATGGGCAATTACCATAGTAATGGACAAGTACCAAATTTTGGACAAACGTATCTTCCTCCTTATTGGATTTTGTCATTTGAATGTCCAATATGCTTTTACTTATTTGTTTTTTCAAGGCGGAGTCTCATTCTGTGCCCTGAGTAAAATGCCACAGTCATGACTCACAGCAACCTCAAACTCTTAGGCTCAATCTATCTGCTTGCTTCAGCCTCTCAAGTAGCTGGGACTATTTGGGGCCACCACACGACTGTCTATTTTTAGAGATGGGGTCTTGCTCTTGTTCAGGCTGATCTAGAATTCCTGAATTCAAGTAATCCATCCACCTCAGCTTCCCAGAATGCAAAGATTATAGTTGTGAGTCCAAAATGCTTTTAAAGAATAATCTGCCCAGAGACAACTCTTTCTTCTATCTGTAAATTATACCATTATGCTCTTAGTTCATCAACCACCACTTTGGAAATATGTTTCAGTATTTCTTTCTTGCTGATACTAACTCTTGTAAAACATTCCTGAATCTTCCATACAGCCAGTTAGTTTCCTAATATAAGGTAGAAATCATCTTTTTAACATTACAAACCTTTTTATTTTTTGACACTAGAGTCTTACTTACTCATTCTCTCTCTAGAGTGCAATGCTATTAATACGTCATAGCTCAGAGTAATTTCACACTCTTGGATTCAAGCAATTCTCTTGCCTCAGCCTCCCAAGTAGCTGTAACTACAGGTACCCATCAAAACCTCTACCTGTTTTTAGAAATGAGGACTTGCAACTCCTGAGCTCAGAAATCTAACTGCCTCAGCCTCCTAGAGTGCTAGGATTACAGTCATGAACTGGACTATAAAAAAAAATTTTTTTTTTTTTTTTTGTAGAAATAGAGTCTCACTTTATTGCTCTCGGTAGAGTGGCGTGGCGTTACACAGCTCACAGGAACCTCCAACTCCTGGGTTTAGGTGATTCTCTTGCCTCAGCCTCCCAAGTAGCTGGGACTACAGGCGCCAGCCACAATGCCTGGCTATTTTTTTTTTTTTGAGACAGAGTCTCACTTTGTTGCCTTCAGTAGAGTGTAGTGGCATCACAGCTCACAGCAACCTTCAACTCCTGAGCTTAGGTGATTCTCTTGCCTCAGCCTCTCGAACAGTTGGGACTACAGGCACTCACCACAATGCCCGGCTGTTTTTTTTTTTTTTTTTTGTGACAGAGTCTCACTTTGTTGCCCTCACTAGAGTGCAGTGGCATCACAGCGCACGGCAACCTCCAACTCCTGAGCTTAGGCAATTCTCTTTCCTCAGCCTCCCGAACAGCTGGGACTACAGGCGCCCACCACAATGCCCAGCTATTTTTTTGTTGTTGCAGTTTGGCCGGGGCTGGGATTGAACCTGCCACCCTCGGTATATGGG
>CAUYRH010108358.1:0-35600 GCA_963574655.1 Perodicticus potto
CCGTGGCATCAGATCTCACAGCAACCTCCAATTCCTGGGCTCAAGCGAGTCTCCTGCCTCCGCCTCCCAAGTAGCTGGGACTACAGGCGCCCACCACAACGCCCGGCCATTTTTTGGTTGCAGCCACCATTGTTGTTTGGCAGGTCCGGGCTGGATTCGAACCCGCCAGCTCAGGTGTACGTGGCTGGTGCCTTAGCCCGTTGAGCCACAGGCACCGAGCCTAGACAACACATTTTGTTGGAGCTGTAGCCAGTGTGTCATCTGGGTTCTTACTCTGTACTCTAGCAAAAGCCCTCTGGCCAGGTGCTGAGTGGCACATGGAGCAGTGTACTGTTAACCCATTTAGGACAGTGCAGTGTATCTGTATGAAACCTGTAAATTGAGAGAGATTTGGGATTACATTGAGCTTGTCTCCCTGTGTCTACCAAGCAACATGGCATAGGTTAAGAAAAAATGAAATATTTGAGAGTGATAGGCCTTAATTTAAACCTTCACAGTGCTAGTGATGAATTCAACAACTTTCAGCAAGTACTTTTATACCCCTTAAACTCATTTTTCACATCTATGAAATGGGGATGACATGGATTGGCAGATTTAGTGTGACCTTGGCTGTTTGAAATCCTATGTATCATTTCACCATTGGGCTCTGAACTCTTTGAAGGGATAGACAGTATTTCTTTATCTTTGTATCCTAAACCCCTTATATAGTAAATATGTGAAACTTTCTCATAAAAGTCTGATCAGATGAAGTCATCTAAGTAGGTATCCCCTTGTTATTCATTACATGCTGGTGGTTTCCTTTACAGCCCTTAAAATGACAGATTTACTTGTATATCATCTATCTCCTCCCTAGACTGTAATTTCCATGAGGTAGGGGATCTGTCTTGGAGGTCAAAGTCTAGAACAGTGCCTGGTGGAGAGTACCAGAGGTGCTCAAAACATATTTGTTGAATGGACCCACAACTGAATAGCAGCTAGTGTATGACTATTAGCAGTAGCAGTGGTTTTCAAGGTTTCAGAACCAACACAAAGGGATAAAAATCAGCCATCTGTGGAAAGCTCACCAGGAAGGATGAGAAGGGTCAGAGCCATTCATGTTTCATTCTCACAGAACTCTGCCCGGCGACCTTTATTAGGGATAACTGACTCCATCAGGCCTGTACCAGGAGGCCCCCGTGCCAAGAAGAGCAGGCTGAATGAGTGAGGTTTCATGTGGTGGATAAGGACAGCCTCAGAGCCCGAGCTGGGGCCGCACTGCCTGGACTCTGCACCACTGAAAGCCTCCAGACGGCTCGGGCCCTGGGCCAGCCAGCCTGGTTCCAGTGGGAAAGCTGACCTTGGCCAGGGAGGACTAGGAAGAGGCACAAATGACTCATTGTCCCACATCCTCCAAGGTAAAAGCCCCGCAGTGTATGGCCTTTAGGGCTGGATGTTATTGCAGCCTTGGCTCCTTCCACAGCCAAAATAAAACACTCAGCCAATAACACATGCACAGCCTAGGAACACAGCCCCCAACTCTCCCCCACGGTCCTGGTCCACATATTGCCCTGCATTTGAAGTTTCAAAATATCATACATATGACGTTATGATTTCCAGTTCTAAAAGTAAGGCGTGATTTCTTTTAAAAGACTTAAGAGCAGCCTTCATTTCCAGTCAAAGCATGTGACATTTTAAGACTTGTGGAAGAAATGTGATATGCTTTCAGATCACGTGTGAAGGTCTCACTCCAACGTGTTTGGTTTATTCACAAGTTTGGAATCCCAGGCACTTATTTGTAATACGTGCTACTGCCCCAGATTCCCACTAGAGGGCAGTCTTAGAAAGTAATATTTTCTTGCTTCGTCTAGGAAATAACTATTGTTTCTAAAAGGAAACAAAACCAAACAGAAAGAAAACCAAAAAAAACTCCAGGCCATCTACATGTTAGGGCAGGCTCCTTGGTTTCACTTGGAACTATTCCTCACTCTCCCAGAGGCACAACTAGAAAGGGAAGTTGGGGAGAGACTTCCCTCTGTCCTGGTGCCTTTGTCCACATGGGGTACAGCTGGCCAGCACCCAGATGCCCTTCTGCTTACACCCCAGTGCACAGGGAGACCCAGCTTGGCAGGGGCTGTGAGGTCCCAGTTTGGGAGCCCTATTTTAAATTCAGCCTTGGCTGAGATCCTCTCCTTGGAGTCTCATGTTCTGCCCTTCCCTCCCAAGTTAGCATTGGCCGGAAATCCTCAGAAAAGAAGCCAGAAAAGGTCACAGGGACAGCTAGGGAATCAAACAATTAAAAATAGGGCTTCCAGGCAGGCAGCCATGGAGATCTCCTTCAATATGTAAATTAGGGTCAATAAGACAAGCCCAGCCTTGGTGCTGGGAGGACTCTGGGCACATTGTGTGTAGCCAGGGTTGTTTGGGGTTGTGGTGAGCACCCTTTTGTGTATGCAACCCAATTTAGAAAAAAAAAATATATATATATATATATACATATATATATATATATATATATATATATATATTCTACTCAAAAAGAAAATAGCTTCATTGAGTTTCATTGGTGGGGTGGGAAGGAAATTATTGTTATAACTTAGATTTTTTACTCAATGAATAGAAGAATGTCAGTGGTTGAATGAGAATGGCTTTTTAGACACAAGATTCTTATTTCTTGAGCATATTTGGTACACAGCTCTCAACTGTCCCACCTCTGGCACTTGTGACACTCATGTGACTGTTTTCCTTTCATCCTGGGAGCAGCAGTCAGAGAAGACATCAAGGTGGGGGCCAGGGTGAGGATGGGAGGTGATTCAAAAAGGGTTGCCAGGGGTGGGGCTGTAATTCTTTTTTTTTCTTGAGACAGAATCTCGCTTTGTCACCCTTGGTAGAGAGCTATGGGGTCACAGTTCATAGCAACCTGAAACTCTTGGGCTCAAGTGATCCTCTTGCCTCAGCCTCCCGAGTAGATGGGACTATAGGTGTCCACCAACAATGCCCAGCAATTTTTAGAGGCAGATTCTTGCTCTGGCTCAGGCTGGTCTTGAACCCATGAGCTCAGGCAATCCACCTGCAATGGCCTCCCAAAATGCTGGGATTACAGGTGTGAGCCTCTGTGCCCAGCCCCTGGGGCTGGAATTCTAATAGCTCATCTGTCCCAGGGGATGTTTTACTGAGCATCTGTGGTGCACTGGGTTCCAGGATCTGGGCTCAGTGTGCACAGGATGATGCGTCCTGCCTTTACTCAGAAACAGGTTCTCTAAATGTCCAGGCAAGCCCTTTGACTTCACTTGGAACGACTCCTCATTCTGAGAGTACAGGCAGCTGTTGCCTTTTGTCCACGAGGGGATCTCCCAGGTAGTTACAGCTTCCTTCTGTAGGGCTGGCCTCAGAACAGCACCACCTTCTGGAAGATCGGGGTGTCTCAGCTGCCCCAGATCACAGCCTGCTTCGTACCATTCCCTCTGCCGAACTTGAGCCCCTCTGTGGATGCCCACAAGTGAGCCTCTACCTTAAAAGGCTTCTCTCTGTCCAGAGAATTTGTACTAGAGGTTTGTCCTCGGTTTCCTCTGTATGGGGAGAGCCTAAAGGCTGCAATTGAAATACACCGAGGGCTGTTGGAAGAAGCAAGGTGAGCTGCAGGTGAGCGAGGCCCGAAGAGCTCCTTTGTGGTGCAAAGGCAACAGCAATAGAGGACCTGGGACAGGTGAGTGGCAGAGGGGGGCTGGGGCGGTGTGCCCTAACCTGCCCTGCAGAGCCTGCTTTCTGTGGACTCCCTTCTGAATGCTGCTGGTGAGTGTGGCACCTGCTCTCGTCCATTCTGTGAGGGGAAGTCTCGATGGATGCTGGAAAGGGGGCTGCGCATATGGATACCGAGTCTCGCTTATAGGAATTTGGATTCAGTGGGGAATCTGTATTCAAAACTACTGTAGATACGAACAGCAACAGATACAACAGTGGTTGTCCCTGTTTAATAATACCAGTGTGTCTGCCAGAGGACGGAACTCGAATAAAAGATGCACACTGGGGATTTGGGGGTGTCTTTTGCCAGATTGCTTTGGAAAAGTCTGAGGAGGGTGGTAGGAAGATTAGGGAGGTGAGAAAGGTGGGAGCAAAGGCCTCTGGGGCTCTCCTGTGCCCTGGTCTCTTCACTTCACCCAAACAAGGTGAGGGGACCACACCCATTGGGTGCTGTCCTAACAAGGAGAGTGCAGGGACAGGCAGAGGAGAAATGGGTCTCCCTGGGACAGAAAAGTGGCAGTGGGTTTCCAGGCTCTTCGCTCCTAGAGAGTGGTCAGAAGACCTCACCATGCACTCAGCCAGGTTCCCACCGGCCGGGTGAACAGGAGCTGTGGGAACCATCACCACACCCCTGTGGGGCTGGACCACGGTGATCTGCTGACCACAGTCAGCAGGAGGGGACATGCAGTCTGTCCCTGCTGGACAGCAAAGTCCCTGGGGATGGACCCAGATGGCTGAGTGGGCTTGTTTGCTTATGGCCAGAGGTCCCTGGGGGCACTGAGTGTTCTGAAATGACCCAGGATGTGGCCATTCTTCAGATTGGCAGCTTAGGTTGTTCTAAGAGGGAAGAAGAGAGATGAAAATGACACACCCTAGACGGATTCGTCCCCAGTGCTCCTCACCTAGAGGGCTTTGGTCTGGGGCCATCCTCACTTTCCTCCCTGCCCTGCGGCCCTGAGCCGTTCATTTGGACATACTCAGCAACAGCCCTGCCCTGCCAGCGGAGGCTCCTCAGGGCTGTCAAGGAGCGAGCTCAGACCAGGTTAATGTGGAGTCCGAGAAGAGCGCCCAGGGCAGAGCACCCCCAGGCCATGTGGCTGGCATGGAAGGGGCTGCCCCCACCACATCAGTGCTCCTGGCAGAGCTGCGGGATTCGCTGTGCAAAGCCAGGCCATGCCCACCTTGCTCTGCACTGTGGCCCTTCTGGGAGGAAGATTGTTTATTGAAGAATCAGATCCCCATGAGCTACTGCTCCACACGGGCCTCTGGCCTCCAGGAAGCACTGAGCTCAGTGTGGGGCTCTGGGTGGAAGGAAGAACGGGGAGAGGGTGAAGACTCTGCCCTGAAGGCTCCTCTGGAAATAATTTTCCTTCATTATTAAAATATTGAAAATTTTGAAGCACTTAAGCGATTGAACCTGATATAGGGCCAAGGATGAAAATGTTCTCTTTAGATATTTTTCTGTTGTGATTTTGGCTGACCTTATTTCAACACTGCAGAATCAGATTTTCTCAATTGTTCCATTACTTCAAACTACTTGTTTAACAATGTCTTCAGAGGAAGGCACAAGAAAAAAAAAATCCACTGATTAATAAAGTGCTCATGAAAGGGGTGAGACAAGGGAGCTGGTGGGCCCCATGCAGAGACACTGAAAGGCAGGCTTGGCCTGACCTCAGAGACCCGCCTGACACCGGCCACTTTTGCACGACTTCTCTGTCTCCACAGAGTCGAGAGCTGGTTAGTGCCAAGTGTGATGTGGACACTTGCCTGCTGGATGGAGACAGAAACTCATTTCCCATCTGTCAAGCAGCCTGACACAGACTAGGTAATGATTTTCTGTCAGGCGAGGCCTGGCTGGGTTTGAACCTGACCCAGAGGTAAAAGGGCCTGATGTAGGGCGCCCCTTACACTAGCCGGCTGCCTGCGCCTCGTTACTCCTGCCCTGTCGCTCTCACATCTCCCCAGGCTTTCTCCTTGTCCAGCAGAAGTTTGGTTAGAGCCTAACTTAGCCTTGTGGCGGGGTGTTTGAGTCTCATCCCTGGGCAAGCAGGGGACGCTCTTTGCAACTTGGGGACTGGCAAATGGAAGGATTAGGTGGGACAGAGAGGTGGGGTCTGTTTGATTAGCCTGGGGCCAAAGCCATGTGCTCCTCCAAAGCCGGGTGACCCGCCCTCCTCAGGACCAAACCCCCACACAAGAGCCACAAGGAAGGGGTCTAAAGGGGTCCTGAAGTCTGGATTCTCTGGGTCTCAGCTATTCTGGGGTTGAAATTGTCATGATTTGTACTGATTGTTTCCATGAAAAAAGCTCCTTTAAGGAGCATCTATAGATTAATACTCTTATTCAGTGAATGTTAATTATGAATTACATGCTGCTCTCCAAAAATTGTGTTTCCTTGTCTGAAAACAACTGTCTTCCAGAATCAGAAAAGCAGTATGGAGGGCCTTAAGGGTAACTTGTGAGAGAAAAGTTCTTTCAGGGTTGTAGACAAAAAACGTTCTCCCCTGAAAAGTTCATCATTCAGAGGGGGCCAAAGACAGCTTGTTACAACCTGAGAAGTGACATAATGGCAAGTGAGGACAATTGAAAACCAAGGACTGTGTCTCTCAGCAGTGGGGTTGTGGCAGGAGAGACGGGAGTTAGTGTAGTGGTCAGGGGCAGCACAACTCTTGGCCACATGAGAGATCCTGGTGGAACCCAGGTTTTGCTGCTTCTAAGCTATAGGACTCAGAGCTTGATCTCATGGGACCTCCACTTTCTAATCTATAAAATGGGAATAATTACACCAATGTCAAAAACTGTTGTAAGAATAATTCATGTAAAGCATTCAGGAGAGTGCTCTGTACTTGGTAGGTGATTGATTAATGTCAGCTAAAGGTTTCATGGGTCCCAGAGAAGTGTGACTGCAGGAGAGAACAGCCAGAAAAGGCACCTGAAGACAGTGCCAGTGGGATGCAGAGGAGGGTAGAGATTAAAGGTTCTGCAAAAGGAATCAGTAGAATCTGTGACTAACCGGGTATGAAAAGTGAGCTGTGAAGGTTGAGGAGGAGTGCAGCCGGGTGGAGGGGAGGAGGGAGCAGAGGGAAAGAAAGAGGTTACTGAGTTTTCATTCAGGGCATCTGGGGGTAGAGGTGGGAGTGTCCAGATCCAACTGGAAAGAGGAACTTGGGGAAACCGATTTGGGAGGAGGTCTTGCTGGTTTACAGAAGGCACCAGACACAGTGCAAACGGCCCAAAGTTCCCACTGGCAGAGCACTGGGGTGGGAAAAAAGATCCGAGACCAGAATTCCTAGAAATGGAATATTACAAGGGGTGCATGGAAAGGGGGGCCGTGAAGGGCACAGACAGCCACTCCTGGTGGCACCTGACAGTGGGAAGAGTGGACACAGAGTCAGGAGCAGCCCTCGGGTGGGGTGGGGTGGCTGTGACCACAGAGACACTGTTCTGGGAGCGGCCTGCAGTTGGGACTTGTCTCTTACAGGTGCTAGATAATTGATCAGCAAGGGCCACTCTGTCGGCCAGCTGCGTTACCAGATGGTTCTCAGTCAGACTCAGGGCTTTGGAGGAGTTGGGCAGCATTTCTGCGTGGAGTTCTTTGGAGTAAATAGAAGACGGCGAGCCCCAGGCAGCAGTGGTGGGCCCGGAGGGTCTTTCCACATGCACTTGCCCCTCGGTGCTCTGGAGGAGGCTTGTGGGGAACCAGGGATTGCTGCGACTGTCTTACAATTCAGAATCCAATGTCTTCATTAACTGATGGAGTAGAGACTCATGCCCTGGTCATTTTCTGACTGATTAGTAACAATTAATGGACTCAGTGATAGAGCTTTTGCATAGATGAGAAGCCATGCGGAATAGCGCCTGACACCTGCCAACCCTCGTCTGACTCCACACAGTCAATAGGGTCTGCCCAGGTCCCGTCCACTGCTGAACAACCGCAGCTGCCACATATTTGGGTTCTCACCAAGTTATCAAGGTGGCAACAAAATGTTTGCAGGGACCATCCCATTTGATTTTGATAACAACCCTGTGATGTTATATAATTCTCACTTTGACTTTATGAGCAGGGAACTGTGCAAGTGGCCTTTGGCTCCCTTCTCCATATGCACAGGCCTTCTTAGGTCGCGGGCACAGTGGCTGCTCAAGGGCAGGGGCGCTGTCAGAACACACCACACCGGAGACAGTAGCAGCAGCAGATCCCACGCTGGAAGTCGCGGTAAACATTTATTGGTGGAAAAGAGAGAGAATAAGGTCTAGCCACATAGGCAAAAACGGTCCGGTAGACCATGCTGACAAATGCTCTCTGTGTGCACATAGAACAAGCACCCAGGACTCACAGCAGTGAGCACAAGTCACATGGCTGCAAGGATTTCAGGCTTGGAATAGCCAATGACAAGGAAATGATGATTTCCAGGGTATAGGCCAGAATCTATTTCCTCAGCATGTTGTCTTTTCCTGCCGTGGACTCTGAGACTTGACGTGTACGTCAGAAATCCTAGGATCTTTCCATCAATTGTGTAGATTTCTTGAGTTGTGGGGCTTTTGACCTACTCTACATTAAGAGAGAACATCCTTTATCAAAACTTTGATTACAGAGCTCTAGAAGAGTCAGAATCATTGCTAGGTTTCAGAATTTGAGAAAATAAGATGGTCCAAGGACTATGTGGTTTTCAGGCTGTAATAGAGTCTACTTAGTGGTTTGATGTGTGGGCTCTTGAAGTCAGGAAAATCTGAGTTTGGATCCCAGCTCTACCACTTTGAGAGTTGTGAGGCTTGATTGGACTCACTCTTTATTTTATTTTTTGGCCTTCGTTTCCTTACTGCACAGTGCAGATAACTGTGCATATCCTCCTGTGGGTTCCTGAAATAATTTAGGAGACATTTGAGTACAACATTTAGTACCTCAGGCCTGTAGCAGGGGTGTGCTGGGATGGCTGTACTGCTTCTTCAGAGCCAATCGCACATGTCTCTTCCTAACCCTGCCTTCGGTAGCAGCGTTTTGGTAGTTTGGAATCAGCCAGGGTAGGAGTATTTACACTACTACAATTGGCAACAGCTGCAAATCAGAGCACTGAATACTATTAACTATTGTTACAATACCTCCATCCATCTGAACACATATTAACTTATATTTGGACATAATGGTTGAATGTTCTGTGGGAAATATTGTCTCCTCATGATTTCCAGAAGCTTCCATTTTTTTGATCGTTTCATGCAGTTTTCCTGCCTGTGACTTGGCGTCTTTATTATTGGGATGTTCTACTTCCTCTCCCCGTATCACCTCTTGAGGGACATAACCTTTTACTTCATTTTCTCCCAAATTAACACAAAGCTCTGATAGAAAGCAAATTTTTTTTTTTAGTAAAGGTCTTTTTTTGTGGGGGGAAGGACAGGTGTTTTAGAACTGCAAAAAGTAAAACTAACTTAAAAACTGATGCTGCTGATAATAACCACCACCCCCGCCATTGACAAGTCCCAGTGCTTCCCTAAATACTCTGCACTTATAACTATTTAGTTACTGACCAGAAGGCCCTGGCCATTCTGTCACCAGACATTTCTGTGTGTCTTTTCACCTCAGCCTCTACCTTTCTTCCTTTCTTTTTCTCCTCTCTCCTTTCTCTTCTCCCCATTCTTGGACCTCTCAGCCCTCCTTCAGGGAGGGGCATGTCTACTTCAACCCCAAATTCCACTCACCTCAACTTACAGAACAATCTGATTCTCTGGTCTTGTCCTCATCCACATAGGTTGTGCTTAGACACTTGAGTCTTTTTCAATTGAAAAATATACAACAAAAAATTTGTACTGGCCCAGATACAACTTACACTGTTCCCTCAAGAAGCAACAGAGAAGGCACCTATTTGTGCTATATGCTTATTATGCAGGTCCCTACAAAAGTTCTGAGATAGACTACATTATGGGCCATTATTTCGCTTCCAGGAAACACAGTGGACAGCATCCACTGATTCTGATTCACCTGGACAACCTGTGCAAGTTTTAACTTGTTCATTGTATTGGTGAGGCTGGGAGGGCTTCATTTGTTTCCATTCACATGGATTTTAGGTTTCTTGATTTTCGTGTATCTCAAAATGACCTCTCCAAAGTGTGATTGAAGTAAAATGTAAAATTCAACACTTCTCTTCATTCCTTAATCACTGTTAAATATGGTCTAGTAGTGGTTAAAATGCTCCTACTTAATAATTTTGTGCCCTTGTGCAAGCGACTTAGTCTGTGACTCAGTTTTTTAATCTTTAAAATGGGGATAAGATTGGCCACTTTTATGATTGTTGAGAGGTTAAATGAGGCAATGTACAGTGCTTGGAACAGTTCCAGGCATAAAAAAGCTCAGTAAATGTTATAATTATTCTTTCAAACATTTTTTATACATGTACTGTCCTCACACATACGTAACATATTTTATTTAATGAAAATATGGAATCTGTAAAAGTAGGATTAAAACATGCATATTTTTCCCTGAAATTTACTTTTTTCTTCTACTGAGTGATGCACTGTCCTTCCCAGGTAACTTACCCTCATTCCTTTTAATGTCTCAAAATGTTCTATAATGAGATGGTACCACTAATTATTTAAACATTTTCGTGAGTTGTGGAATTTGGGTAAGGTTTTTTTAGTTTTATCAAAGCACTGAAAATACTGCTGTCAATACATCCTTGTGTGCCTATAGACTCCTAGAAATGAAAGAGTTGGGTTGAAGAGCACCTATATTTCGGTAGTGCTATGACAGAGCTCTCCACACAGCCCATCTCACATGTGCTGACACCACAGGGCGCGAGAGCCCTCTCCCCATATCCAGGCCAGTGTCTGGACATTATCCAACTTTAAATTTTCTGTCAATCTTTTTCCATGGGCTAAAAAGTAATATCTCATTTAAATGTATATTTCCCTGATCCATGGTAAATTTGAATACTTTAAATTGGTCTGTCATCCATTTTATTTCGTCTTTTATAAATCATGCATTTATATCCTCTGCCTGGTTCTTTAGTGTATCTAGAAGAGTCAGCATGCTCCTTCCCCTCCTCCCTGGCATCTGGCTGCAGCTTGCCCAGGACATACCTGAATCCTCATATTGCCTCATTCCAGTGCCTGGTCAAGGAGTGCAGCTGGTCCAAATGAGAGGAAAAGTGACATCGTGAAGCTTCTGTCGGTTATGTTGCTATTTAAGGAAAGGTGGCTTTTCAAAGCTTCCTACGGCTGTTGCCAGTAGGCTTTAGGGCACATTTGTTAAGTTAGAGAATGAAAAAGAGAGAACTAAATTTCTATGAATTTGGGGGTTTGGAGAGAAAGGAAGAAAAGAAAGGGAAGAGGAAGAGCTAATAACTGGGCAGGTGGATGGAGCCTTTAGGGAAGGGTGGCCAGGTTTCCAGAAGGAAGAGGATTTCTAAGATAAAAAGACAGCAAAGCTGAAACCACAGAGATATGAAATCATACACAAGTAACTTGCTCATCAAAGAGTAATCCCAGGTGGCAAAGTAGTTGGGAGATAGGCAGGAATAGGATGTAGCCATCCAATTTTAAGTCTGTACATCCCCAAACATTTGGTATGTCCAGACTTCTGTAGAACTCAGCCGACTGGAGCTGCATTCCACGTTTGGGCTGGTGGACTGGAACAGCCATGGATTTGGAGCTGCTGGGAGTGCCCGGTATAGGGTGGTGCTCTGGGACCATCTGGGTGACCGACCATCTTATGACTCAGGATCGCCCTGCGAGTTCAGTGTCCTTGTCTGCACTCGAGTTGACAGCTACACTGACCCTGACTGATCATTACAGTGACAGCATTTAATGTTTAATATAGAGAAGCTTATAATTGACTGTGAAGTTCTCCTGGGTTCATGAGAATTTTGTTTCCCCTTTTAAATGGGGTTTGCACATTACTCACACTTGAAAAAAACTGTCCTATAGTGTAAAGATTTGTTAAAGAGAATAAAGTCTTATAAAATCTTTTGTATATTGTATCTATGATGATGATCACTTTATTTAGTTTTCAAAGTAAGTACATCAGAATTTCTACAAAGAAATCTTTTGTTTTTCACGTCTATAAAGTATTCACTAATTCAAATTGACCTAACCCGATTTCGCCTAAATTATCTATTGCTCTGTCAAAGCAAGATGAAAGTTGTTTGCGTATCACATCTGCAGTTTTGCCCTGGAGAGTTAATATTTACACAGCTATGAAGTTCAGGGAGACATTTCTATGAGTAGCAAAGCCAGGTGCTTCATAGTTTTATTCAGGATAGAAATAGCAGCAAAAAAGGCAGTTATCCTTGTATGTTGATAATGATCTAATGTAGGGAAGAGCTCTCATTATTTTGAAGTTTCATGTTCTATTACGATCACAAGTTGGACAGTCAATACCAATTTTTTTTTTTTGTTACTACCCTGAGCCAGGCATCATGCAAGGGACTGTGGAAGACAGAAATGAGCACCACACTGGAGAAGACAGAATTATAAAGATAAGCTATGCAGAGGTTTCAGAAGACAGGAGGGAGAAGTTGTCAGGGAGGGAGAAGTTGTCAAGAGGAGCAAGTTTAGCACTGGCTAGGAAACCAGGAAAGCCTCATGGAGGAGGTGACGTTTCCATCAGGGGGAAGATTTCTAAGGCAAGAAGGCAACAAAGGCAAGAACACAAAGGTCTGAAATTCCACACAAGATAACTTGCTCATCCAAAAACACTGGGTTTGGCAAAGGCTTCTAACGCTTCATCCGTATAGTGCCTCAAAACATGACCAGGTTAGCTAAATTTCAGATCACCAAAATTTTGTGCTTCTATTGTATGTGTTTCTCTTTTTTCTAAGAAAAAGCAAGGCCTACTTCTGGAGTTTAGCACCATGGGCTGATGGAGGCTCTGATATGAATACCTGGGGAGACTATGAAATTTCCATGTTTAACCACAAATGATGTAACGGTGCTGAAATGAATAAAGAGAAATTAAAAGGCACTCAGAAGTCATTCTGAGGGCCTCTGAAATCAGGTTAAAAATAAGTCACAGCTTTGCTTCTGATTTCTGAAATATCTTTAATTATAGAACTATTTTCATCTTCCATTCATCATAAATAATCCTCTTCATTACTTAACCAATCTTTTTGAAAAAAATTTGGTATTTAGCATAAACAAACAATGAATATTAGCCAGAGGTGTGTTAGTTTTAAACAGAATAGGCAAGAATTAAAAAAAAAAATTAGAAAAAAAATTAGAATCTAGGACAAAACACATGAAGCGATCCACATTATTATTCATTAAAAAATCCAATTTCATAACAATTAAAAAAAATCCAGGTGGAAAATGGAGTAAACATACATATGAGCTAATGTATTTCTTTCATAAATACATTTAGATAAAACAAACGCATAAAACAGTTTAACAGTGTATAAACATAACAAAATATTTTAAGCTCTGAATAATTAAATCCCAATAAGCATGAATTAAAAATAAATTCCTGATTTTATTTTTTGTTCTTTATGAAAAATATGACACAGCATTTGTGTAAAAAAAGAAATAGGCATAAACATATCATCACTAAAGCCACCACAAAGTTCACTATGTAAAGATCATTTGAAAACAAAACATTTTTTAAAGCAAGAGAGAAAATGTTATCATAGCATTTTCAGTTGAACCTTATCCCATAATCACACCTACTAGAGGTGTCAGACAATAGAGGTAGATAAGTTGGGGAGAATCGGTATTGTAATGCTTCAGAGAAAAATTTTTATGATAACTCAGAGAGACAGATGATGGACATACAGACATTTCCATTTACTCTAAAATACAAAGAAGCTTGTAGAAACAAAACTGGAATGCCTTTCTGTGCTCCCTAAGCAAGCATCAAAACCATCAAGCAAAATTACTGCAGTTTTACACAAAAGTGAACTTCTTGATAACTGTATATACGACAGCTGCTTACCATAAATTTTGTGGGGTCTGGTACTAGCTTGATGTGTACTGAGAATAACTCTTATGAAATCTCTGAGCTCCAGTGATACTGACAAAAGATGAGACCCGATAGCAACAATAATACAAACTTACCCTACTGATTAACATGGTAAGTTTCTAAGGAATGATTTTTTTTGTTGTCATGAGCATAACAACAGCGTGGCAAAAACAGCTGCTGAGGGTACTGTGTGGACTCAGTGAGACCCAGGATGACAATATTGTCTGGTAAATTAAGAGAGGACATGTTGGGATGGTGTGCAGGAAACACAGAAAACGTGTTCTTTTAGTTCTATATATTGCTTTATTTTCTATTTGGGTCCAGTTAAAGTTCTTGCAGCTGCAGTAAAAACAAATTAGGATACTCCTTTGAAAGCTGATGGCCACTTGGGACCTCATTTTACTTGATATTTTGGTTAACGAATGGTTTCACATTTTCTTTCCATCTGGCTCAACAGAATGTGTATATGTAACATTTGTTTGCATCTATGACCTTTATATTTTCATTTATTCAGAAGAGCAATACCACTTAACTTTTTAAAAAATGTTGCAAACATTTGTCAAATCTGCCAAGGAAATTCTCATTAATAAATTGTCTCAAATGCCTTGAGTGTGCTTAATTCAAGGATGTAACAGGCTGCTTCTGGCTAAAAAGGGCAATTTGGAAAGTGCTCAGCACATCTGTGTAACAGGAAAAAAAATCTGGTCTTAGTTGTGGAATGTGAATATGATCCAGCATTAATTGTTGCCGCCTTTAAACTGATTGTAACATCTTTGTGTCTCATATCTGGCTGTTACAAGTAGGCAAGTGTGTTGGGAAACAGGTATGAAAAAAATTATAGAAAAAAGAAGAAAATCATACTGAGATTTAATTTAAAGACCCTGAAAACCAAGTTATATAATTTAACTCAAAACTTCATGTAATTGTCTCATAACTCAAACCTTAGGCCCTTTCTTTGAAGCAGCTTATAATAAATTTAAGCTACATAACATCACAATCTCTTATAATGGGAATGTACAATTTCTGTTTGGAAAGTACATGAAGGAATGCCTTAAAAATGATGTCAAGGAATGCAGGGAACTTATGCTTTTCAGCTTCTATTCCATCTATGATCCCTGTGAGTTGATAAGAAAGAGGCATAGTTGTAGAAAAAAAGAGTCACACAGTAAATCAAAGTATGCACGAATAAGACTTTGGAAATTTTCGCTGTCATCAGAAGGGCATTTTCCTGATTGTGTGACCTCATTTCAAACATTACAGTAACTATTATAGAGCTGTATTGCACAAAAGGTGGTGAAGAGAAAGCATGTTTGCTTTTTGTCACTTACTCTGATGGTTTCCTACGTTAGGCAAAAACAAAAATAATTAATTGCAAAATATTGTACCACCCCTGGCAGCAACTAACAAAAGTATGTTTTGGAAATAAAGCTCTTGTCAAATATATTTTAAGGCACTTTAAACAGGTATATCATATTTTTTTTGTGTAAAAAAATAAAATATTCATTGAAGCAACATTCACAAGTACCAATCTTCAGCATTACTTGTTTGTACACTCCTGTACATATATACACTGCTACAGTGTGCCTCCTTTGTTATACTGTTGGCCTTGTCAACTTCACTCCCTATGAGAAAGAGAAACATGTTCAGAGTTGGACAGCAGCTGTGAGCAAAGTAAAAGTATCAGTTAACACCAGATAATTCATGCTACTAGCAGGAAGAAGAGGCCCACCTCAATGGCATTATATAACTAACCAATGATCCAAACCTCTGTACACACACAAATTTACCTGCCCACCTTGGTGGCCAGCACACCCTTTCATTTGCCCACGGACTGGCCTGGCTACTCAAACAGATCCGCTGTACACTAGAAGACGGCCTTGGATCTTAATCAGTATTGTTTGCAAAGTAGAGGAGGTTCTCAGAGATAAGTTGAGGACAGACTCTTTGTATTTACTTTAGTGGCCGAAATCAATGAATAAATTCTGGATTTTTCTGGATTATTCTAAATTAGTCAGTGGTAGCATAGTTTGGAGTGGTTTCTTTGCAAAAGAAAAATGAACAATATTGTTCAATTTAGTCTCCCTTTTAGAAATGCTTCTGTTACTCAGTAGAACAAATCTCAGCCCTTTTAAAACATTTAGAAGAAAGATTTACTCTGGTTAATTTGCTGTTCCCTATGACTGCTTATTATTGATAAGAGTATTAGGATTTTCAAATAATTTTCTTCATTCTCTGTCAAAAATTATATCTACAAATTCTGGCAATATACATATATATTAGAGAACATAAGCATAAATATAAGTGGAAGTTTTCAAAGGGGATAAAAAATAAAAGGAAGAAAAATGCACTAAACTGCTCCTTTATAAACTCTAAGTAGGAGGCTAGAAACTGGACTGGTACCCAGCATGGAATAGGAATTGATTTTATGTAATAAAATTTAACATTTTGTTAAGTAACTGAATTAGTGAATAAGCTGGATGGGATACGCTTGTCAGGTAGGGTCCTGGGGGCCCAGAGCCAGCCTTCTAATAGTGAACGTATATTTCTATCTGTAATGTCACCGTGGTGTTAAGGAAAGATTTGAGGGGCCAAATAGACCAGGATTTGAGTCCAAACTCCAGCACATAACCTTGGGCTAGTCCCTCAGCTCTCTGAGCCTATTCCCCAACCTGGAAAATGGGGACGGCAAAGCCTGCAATGAACATCATCACAGGCAATGATGAACAAGGGCAGTAACTATAATCAGAACCTCCAGCTTTTGTCAATACTTGGTAAATCATTCTCTACCATTCTAAGCATAGACCTTTCCATTAGTCTCAGAGTGGCAGACACTGAGATAAAAAGAAGTAACGTATGATAGGGGCACAGGTGAGAAAGTGGCAGAGCCAGCAGCCTGACCCACTCTCTGCATCAGTTAAAGGGTGGGAGGTGCTCGGCACACACAGAGCTCAACAGGGGCTACTGTGGCCTTTCCCTTTTCAGGATATTAAGGACATGACACAGGGCGCTTTGTCAGTGGATGTCTCTTCTTCCCACACATTCCCTAATAACAGCCCCCTGCCTCGTGCATAGACATAAAAAAGGGGTCTCACCCACTGGAAGAAGCCAGCTCTTGGTGAGTGCTACCATGTTATAAGCAGTGTCTAAATTTCTCAGCAATCACTCAGCGGACTTTATTTTGGTTGCTAATTTAGGAAATCAAATTGAACAAACATCTAATATGGAACAAGACTGTAAGTTTGGTGAAATTAACATTGTGTGGGCTCCTCTGCCACTTACATTTTATTTTTTAATGACCAAACACAGTTTTGCCATATAAAGAGGTGATTTTGTGTCCGGAAAATTAAAAAGAAATTAGGTATTCTAAATAATGCCAGGTTCTATCATAGTTAGGAAGGGATTGGAAGTCAGGACACAGACGGGCGACTGGGTGGGGCAGAGATGATATGCACCAGAGCGGAGGGTGTACTTATTTTGAGTGTATATGCTGAACCCTGATACAATATGCCCTTCAGTGTGAGCTAAAAAGAGCTTCTTACAACTGCATTTAAAGTATAACTTTCATTTGTAATAATTTAAAATGTTTAACCCTCAACCCTCCTGTTCAAATTGAAATGGATCAATGCACTATTATTATTGTTTTTAGGTAAGAACATTTACCATTTTACCATTGAGGAAACTGAACCATGAAGTGGTCAGGAAACTTTCCCCAGTGGTGGACTCCAAACAGAATGAGGACTTGCTTGCAGAAGCTAAAGTGTAGGAACAGTTCACATTCAAAGATGGCATTTCAATCTAATTTGGATACAAAAAAGATCTTTTTGGAGTCTTACCTTCTGCCTTGACACCATCCAAGACTTTATTGTTGGCACCAACACACTTCCCAAAAGGATTTGAGCTGGGTGGTAGATGAGCAAGGGTACGGATATTAAAGAGAGATGCTCATGGCCTGCAAACACTATCTTCAGCATCGGAATTCCTGATGAAAAAAGACAGAAAGACTGGATGCAAATTCAGTCTGTCATCAAATTAAAGACATACTCTATTAAAAGCAGAACTTCTTTTCCCATGTGTATTCATGAACTGAAGTAGGACGATCTCACCAAATCTTACTGTCTTCCTTTACCATATAAAGCTCTCAGCTCTAACTAGAACAGATTGAAGGGAAAAGGTGGTCAGTATTCAAGGGCACCAACAACTCTCACTGCAGATTAGCAGTCTGTCTAACAAGGACAGGAGAAGAGATTGCATGTGACAGATTTGCCTTAAGAAGGATGAAAAATATTGGTAAGGGAGAGGTTAAAAATAGATCTACTTTTGATTAGTTGAGAAACAGCCTGTTGGTCTATAGGGAAACCTGCCTGGCACTGGTTCAAAGCCTCAAAGCTTACTTTTGAGAGCTGAAAGGATATGGTCAGATAACATGTGGTATATGCTGTTCCAAGTAGGAGGGTACTCCAAGGATCTCAGAGTGCTTTACAATCATCAAGCAAGGTTCATGCAATTTTGTGTACAGCAGATGAATTGCAAAATTAGGTCTAAATGTTTAACCCCCACCGTCAACATCTTAATGGAATTCAAATATACGAACACTACTTTGTGATTCTACCGTCTACAACATCAAGGGCAGGGTGTGCATGTATTGTAAGTGGCTGCCTATACAGCATACCTTTTGAGCTACTATAACTAACACAATTCAGATACTAGCAGTTTAACTATTATTACCAATTGTTTTAATACAGCTATGGTCTTTGGAATTGCTATGTACACATATCAGCTTTCTCGACTGAATAGCTTTAATAGCTTAGCTCTCTTCTTGTTTCTTTGAGAATGGCCTCTGTAAAGGACCCGGGCTCCTAAACCAGCACAATGATGGCACATAAATAACTTTTTATAACGCAACAAGGAAGGCTTGGCTTTTTCAATTATTTTTACCTTCTAATAAATTTTAAACCTTTATGCAAAAATGTATTTCGTGGCTGATTTCTTTTTCACAGGCTCACATTTCATTGCCATAAACTGTAAACACTTAACCCTTCTCAAACATAAAGTCTCTCTTAAAGCTTTCAAAGTACATGCTTAGAGTTTTGTGGTTTCTGTCTTCACAATAATAGAAAGGAAAAAGAGCTTTTTTTTTTTTTTTTAAAAATAAGCTTTAAAAATGTTTATTGTTAAAAAGCAGCATCTGATATTATACTGTTGGAAAGTTACTGCAATGAGAACATTTTAAGATCTGCACATAATTCCTTCTATTTCCTAGAAAGGTTATTCATTCCTTGGTCCAAAAGGATGGTGCTAAGAAACTGGAGGTTGGGGACTAAAGGGAGTAAGTGACAGAAGTATGAAAATATCATTTCTCTAACAGTGACCAAATTAGGACTCTCTGACCCCAAATTTGAAGACTATGGCTGCTGAGCTAAATCACCTGGGTGGTACTTTCTTGGCTGAGAATCTGAGCTCTGCGTCACTCTTTGGCAAACTCACATGGGGTCAGAAGGAAGCCAAAGCCAGAGAGACAGTCACAGGCATTACAATACGGAAACAAAAAAAAGACAGCAAAATATGCAAGATATCTAAACGTAAGCAACATCAGAAATTCACTTTAATGTGACAAAGTCTTACACAAAGACAGTCACAGTAACGACGCCAGTGGTGACGACGGGGATTAGCACCCCAGCGCTCACTATGCGCCACACCCTGTCGAATGTTTTCCCCTGGTCAGTGAACTACACCTCACAATAACCCCACGAGGCGGATGAAACCATCGTTTTTACCATTCTACCAACAAGGAAACCGAACCACCTAGTGGTCAGGACACTTTCCCCAGTGGTGGACTCCAAACTGCAACTCGGGACACATGAATTTCCAGTTTTCTGTTTCAAGTATGGTCAGTTCAAGATGCCAGCGGCACTAGGTGCAGTGGAGAGGAGGGCCTGGCACACAGAAGGCTTTCTGGCCCAGCTGTTCCTTTGGAACTCATTCTCCTCGAAGCACTTCCGGAGCAGCAGACCTCATCGACCTTCCCCACTGCCCACTCCAGGATGTGCCTATGATTTCACGGGAGCGAAAAGCTAAGTAACTACTAGGGCTACCACAGTAGAAGCAAAGGAGCTGTGGATTCGAAGACATGGCCAGTCTTCACTCTGAAAAGCTTCTGGTGTACAAGTGGCCTCTAATTTCAGCTTGGACCCTAATTTTAGGTTGTAGGAAGCTCTCTTCTGGCCCGTGCGGATTCTTCAGCTTTTGGCTCTCATCTTCAGACACCCCTCTCCATACACCGCCCTCTCCAGGGCCGTCGGTCTCTGCAAACACTGGCCCTCTGTCTGCTGCTAGCCCACGGGCAGTACAGGAAGGCTGGAGGAGAAGGAATTTCCTTCCAGGTTTTTGGACTTCCTGCTGACAATAGCTCCTTAGCCAGGCCAGGGTAACTGGCTCCAGCCCATAACTCACTGTGTCCCTCAGAGCCACAGCACCAGCCCTTTTCCCACTTTGCCTTTTCTGGTCTCACTTGAAAAAGAGAAGGGATTCACAATGGCTTGCAGCTGCTGTGGATGTTGGTCAAATTCAACAGGACTTTCTCCCTACCACTTCATGTTCCTGCAGCACCTTCTAGCCGGGTATTAAGGTCAGGACTCGAGATCCCTTCATGAGTCCTCTGTGTGTCACTTTCACATAGTAGGTGCACATGAAAGTCACACAGCGGGGACATACAGTGGGTGCACATGACAGTCACACAGCAAGGACACAGTGCACATGGCAGTCACACAGTGGGGATGCACAGTGGGTGCACATGGCAATCACACAGCGGGGACATACAGTGGGTGCACATGGCAGTCACACAGCAAGGACACAGTGCACATGGCAGTCACACAGTGGGGGATGCACAGTGGGTGCACATGGTAGTCACACAGCAGGGACACACAGTGAGTGCACATGGCAGTCACACAGTGGAGGACACACAGTGGGTACACATGGCAATCACACAGTGGGGGATGCACAGTGGGTGCACATGGCAATCACATAGTGGGGACACACAGTGGTGCACATGGCAATCACATAGTGGGGACACACAGTGGTGCACATGGCAATCAAGCAGTGTGAGTCAC
Source organism: Perodicticus potto (assembly GCA_963574655.1). NCBI lineage: Eukaryota > Metazoa > Chordata > Mammalia > Primates > Lorisidae > Perodicticus > Perodicticus potto. The sequence goes on from CAUYRH010108358.1 coordinate 20,764, forward strand.
ACAGTGGGTACACTCCAGAGACTCAAATCACATGTTATTCATTTTGGGAACCTTTATTTTCCCTTATTACCTTACTTCTCAATCATTCAATTACCTACTTTCCCTTTTAGTTATCAGATTTTCTTCACAATCCCACGTTTCTCACAGCCTTTCTTTATTCCTGCTCTTTTTCGATCTCTTTCTCACCTGCCTTCCTTGCAATCCCAGGTTGGTGCATTTTCATTTTCTCCAAGGTCAGAGTAGGAACAGAAGTTGGAGTAAGCAGAATGAGAGTTCACTTCTCCCTGGTCGAGTGTTCCATGCTACGGTGGTAGTCATTTAGAAGAAGGGAGTTTACCCCTCTGCTCTAAGGCGTCTTTGCCTATTTCCAGCACAATCCGGATAATAGGTCAAAAGAGAGAGGACAGAGACATGTTTAGAAGCTACCGCACTCATTATCCTGTGATTCTGTCCCCTGGCCATGAATTTGGCAAAATTTGCTCTTCAAGTCAAGTCAGGGACAATCAGCTGTACATCTTATTCCAGAAGCTGACATAACGCACCACTCTTCTCTTCACTCCATAATAATTCACTCCCTCACTCACTCATTTGTTCAGCTAGCACTCCTGTAACTGATCAAGCACTCTGCCACGGGCGGGGCATGCCAGAAGCAGTGTGTGAGGTGACGCTGCCATTCTGTAACTTGCTGCACACGTGGGTGGCCGCTCACACCCCCATCCTCCAGGGCTCCGTTAGCTCTCAGTTGCACTTCCCACAGGGTCTCCAAACAGTCACTCTGCCTTCATTTTCCACTCTTTGACCAGACTGAACATTCTAAAGTGCAAATATGATCGTGTCAAATAATGCAGAAGTTTATCACCTGGGACAGACTCCTAAGTGTGTCATACAAGGACTTCATGACTCAGCCCCCCAGCTTTTGCTCATCCTCCCTCTAAATCTCATCACTCTTTGCCCTTGGACCTCCGTGCTCCAGCCACCTTGTGGCTCCTCCCATCTATCTGAGTCTTGTCTCTAGGCCTTTGCACCCAACCTCCTTCTGCCTCCTTCTGCACCCACCTCCCTCTTCCTGACCTGCTCAGCTCCTTGGTATCCTTCGGCTGTCAGCTCCCCTGAGAAGCTGCCCTTTAGATCCTCTGCCAGGATATTCCAGCCTCGCCTTCCCTGCCCTTACCATCATCGCCCGCTCCTAGGTGTGTTTCCTCACCTAGCTGTAAGCTCTGTAGGGTCAGTGACTATTTCTTCTTTATCTTTGAGCATATGGTAAGTGCTCAAAAGGAGTATGCTGAATGAATGAATTTGTATTTTTCCAAATTCCATCATAAAGTTACTGTGCAGACTATCACTCCATTTTCATTCCATTTGTTAATTAGAAAAAAAAATAGTAATAATTTAAAAACCCAAACAAACTTACTAGAGTTTTCTTTTTAAAGTAAGATTTAAATATAGGACTCTTTTCATCTTGCTATCACTGCAGTAATATAAATGAAGCAAATTAATTTTAATGCTCCCAGGTACTGATTCTGTGTCACTGTGGTTGACAGGATTCAACTAGACTTTATGAGATGGCATTTGACTTTATGGAAGGGAACACTCTGCACGCATTTACAATTTTACAGGGACTTTAAGCTGTCATGCTGAAAAATGTTTATAAAACATTAATCAAAAAATGCCTCTTTAATACAATGCATTGTCTGAAAGATGTTAGAAGGCACATATTGTAAATGGATTCTTTTTCTGACTAAAGTAATTTCCACCAAAAGCATTTCCCCACTGCTCTGCAAGTGCACTGTGTGGCTAGATGAAGAGCACTTTCTCAGCACATTACTACCTGATCCAAACACTTGGGAAATCACTAATGTACAGCATACCATATTTCCATGTCACACATGACACATTTGTCTAAAATTATCCAACAGAGTTTGACACTGCAGCATATTCCTTAAGCAGAGCTTTCAACTGACATCTGCCAAGTAGGAACTTCAAGTAAGAGCTTTCTTCTTCTAACAAGCAAGTAAGGGTTTTCTTTTATCCTATACCCAGGATGGAAAGGATAAAACAATATGTACAAGAACAAGTTTCCCCTCCCCTATTTTAAATATGTTTATTTTATGTTCTCTGAATTAAAAAATTCCTTTTGTATCACTGTTCGAGTTTCAATAATTACATCTATTGGATGAACAGTTTCTTATTTTTCTTATTTCTTTTTTAAGAAACAGGCATGTTCTTTCTTTGATTAAATATGGAATTTTATTTAACTTCCACTGAAGGCTGCTCTATTGTTCACAGTATAAAAACTATCTACGTTGGTGTTCAGAGTTGAGTTGGTCATAACAGGAGCATGATGTTCCCACCATTCATTCATTCGTTCAAAAATACTTTTATGGCCTCTGCTATATGTGAGTTTCTGTTTCTAGGTGATAGGGATACGGATACACAATGTAAGAAGAATAACCCAGTGCAAGGTCCTTGCACTCGTGGGTGCTGCCTTCTGTAGGTCCTGGCCAGACCCCAGTAGCTTCCCATAGTCTAGGGGCTGAGTTGCAGCCTTCATCCCAGCTGCCCCAGCCGTCACTAGCTCACCCCCTTTCTGTAACTCAAGGCTCAGGATCATTTTTGACAAATCCCATTTGTCTCTCTACTACTAGATTAAGTGACCAAATTCTGTAGATTCTTTCCTCATTTTCCGTTCCCTTTCCCTCGTAGTTTTCACTGCTGTCTTCCTAATGCAGTTCCTCATAAAATCAAGGCAAGATTATACTTACAGCCTTCTGATATAACTCCCTGTCTTCAGACTCTTTCCCTCATCAATCCTACAAACCACAGCCAGATTAATCTTCTCCAAACCCACATTAATTAAAGCCAATGCCCTGCTCAAAAATTGCAATGACTTTTCAGTGCCCATTCATCACATCTTCGACCTATTTAACTTCGGTAGAAAGAATTCCTACTCCCCCCATTCTGCACGCCACTGCACGGGGAGTGTCCTGCCACACTATCTCACGTAATCCTTAGACGGCCCTGTGATGGAGGAGGCAGTTTGTCCTTTTCAATATGAGGAAACTGAGTTTAGGGCAGTTAAGGAACTTGCCTAACATCACACATCTGGTAGGTGGTACAGGCAGATCTGGACTCCAGTGTATGTACTTTTAATCACTAATCCATTAAACCCAACTTGGCCTTGACAAGTGCTATCTGTGGCTCAGGCCTAGCACTTTCTTGTCTTTGTAAAAGCTGAGCCCTACCTGGATCTTACCCTTTCACTCTATGTACCTGAAACTGATGGCTTCGCCAAGCCTCACTTTTCTATTTTCCTCCGCCATGAAGGTGGCCTTTCTACCAATGTCTCCATCTTTTGGAGAATGAAGGCACTGTCCCTAGTCTCACCATATAATTTAGCATTTGATTATGTTGTCATTATTTTCTTTATGTAGGTTTTGGTTTCTCCCAAACACAAAGTGTTACTTTTCTTTTAATCTTCTCTAATGTTTACACAAAGGGCTGCTCAAAACATAAATGATTACTGAAGTAAGAATAAGTGCTAAAATAATGTTTCCTACACTGAAAAAGAGAAGATTTAGGACAAATCCTATGCATTCTCTTTAAAGTCTAGTGAAGGAACTAAATAGAAAGAGAATACACTTGTATACCCCTCTGGGAGAGGGTTCTACTTCATAGGGGAAAAATATATTCCATATGGCAGGAAGGAAAACAATTGGATGAACCAAGAAATACAAACTCTGAAGTGGGTAGTGGAGTATGAAGTAAGGGAGAACGTATTGAAAATCACCATTGTGTCTTTTAAAGGCTAATATTACATTCACTTTCCCACTTAGCTAAGAGATTGTATTCTCCAATCGCCTGGATCACTTCCTGCCTTTCAGAGTCATTCTCCTGACTGCACATGCCTTGTTTCCCATTCAAATGCTTTCTCAGAGTTTTCACTGGGTGCTGGAGAGAGCTGCTGACAAATCTGGAATCCAGTTGCTTCTCTCTTCAGTTGTCATGGTGATTTCCCACTTTTGTTTAGTTCCTTCTTCGTTAGAAACATCCATAAGTTTACTATCCAAACGTCCTAACACTGTTGTTTGAATCCTCTCTCTTCCTCCCCAGTGAATCTCTGCAAAAAGCACATGTTTGTCTTTGGAATTCATTGGGTTAGATGGTCTCTTCAAACATAATGTAATCCAGGACGGCAGGTGCTGTTTGAGGAACACGCCACTCCTTTCAGACACCGCTAAAGCCAATCTCTGTGTCCCTTCCCCATCATACACGTGCGCAGCACACACACAGACTTTCTCTTCAGAGACGGACTAGTCACAGAAAGTCAAACTCAGCAACACAGATTTATCTCAAATTACTAAGCAAAGGGGCAACTGATTATACAGTTTCTAGAGCACAAAATCATCCCATGGTCAGGTACAACAATGGTTTTAGGTTTGGGTTAGAAAAGGCTTTCAGTCAGGATTATCCTAAAGCAAGCTCATTTTCAGTACTAATAGCTGTTGTTCCCCACAGGGATGCGTCATTGATTATACCCAGGAGCCCGGAGAAGGCTGTACAGTGCAACAGGCAAGAAGCCTGGCTCAGGAGTCAGGGAGCCCCAGGTTTGAATCCCCTGACCACCATTCACCAACTGTGTCATTTTGGTTAGTCAAGTGATTTAACCTGCATTTTCATATCTACAAAATATACCACATTCTAGGTCTTGGGTATTTTTTTTAAAAAAGAGTAGGTTGAATAATATACAATGTTTGGTATGTAGTATATATCCATTATGTGCCAGACACTCCCAAAGGTGCAGTTAGTACACTGACAACCCCCCTGCCTTCTCGGAGCTCACTTAATCGGGAGAGAAGACGGAGAACAATCACGCCGAAGCTAAGCAAACAGCCAACTCCACCCAATACCAAAATCATGGCACAGGACAGTGGGGAAGGCTGCACGACTGTAGGAAAAAGTTGTTAGGCAAAATGGATTCAGTGAGTATAGTTACTCTAATTTTTCTCTCCTTTCTCATGAGTGTCAAAAAAAAGGCCACCTGCCTCCAGGTTGAAGGGTATGGCTTGCCCACTAGATTGGTGGGCACTGTCCCCACCCCAGCTGACAGTGTGGTCTCTGGGGCTGGCAGTGTTCAGTCTGCACAGCCCCCAAATCCCATTCTTGTTGTAAGCCTGGCTATTCTAGGGCTTCTTCCAAACCCAGGGACCTTCCAAGGCTGGCAGGTCAACTTACCGTGGAGTCCCCAGAAGGGGGATAGGCTATCACAGGTCATGTGACCTGCTCTCTTTGCCCCCGATCTAAATGATGAGTCTTCTGCTCACATTCTCTGAGCAGTTTTAAGATGCAGATTGCACTGCCTTGCCCTTGCCAGTGGTTTATATTTCACTTCCTTCCCTGTTCTTTTTGTGTCATTCCATCTTAAACTAAAAACTCCTGCTATTTCATCTTTGGCATGACCCCATCACACTATCGCAGACTCGACTGTTGCTGTGTGGAAGACACAGAAGAGTTTTTTTATCTTTTTTATTCAAAGAGTCATCCAAAGCGAGGTACAGCTGAATGATATATGTGAATTAGAGCTCTCGAGAGGTTTCCTCAGTGTCCCAGGGTTGGGTTTACAGATTTAGCATTTTCAAATAGCTGAATATAAAGCCAGGAGCAGCGGCTCTGGGGTGTTTGACAAGCTCCCTTTGCTAGGCCTCTGGTAGGAAAACAGGAACAATCTTGCACCAGGTTTACAGCTATGGACAAAGGGAATTTTGATTTTAAACTTCCAAAGCCTTAGAAATGTCACATGGTTATCTCTGTAGGTAGCATGCGACAGATGAAATCCACACAGGAGATGTTAGCCACACATGCTACACAAACTGGACCCCAGTAGTCTCTCTGTGTCCACTGGAACTGCTTTTCCATCAAGCTTCAGGATTGTTCCCCTCTACCATTAAAAAGGGTTAAAGCTCAGATTTCTTTTTCTGGTGTAGTCAGGAGCTATTTAGCTATGCTAAGTAAAACTTTCCTAAAAGTCTTAGCCTTCTTTAAGATTTCAAAACCAGAATTCAAAAGTATTTCTTTATCCAAAAAGAAGAATTAGGCCAAGAAGAAGAAAATTAACAAACGTAAGGTTATAAACTGGATGCCTAAAGCCATCATCAAGAGAAAGGAACAATCTTTCCAGTAATCTAATCTTCAGAAAAAAAGAAAGTGGTATTCATGTTTTAGTCTTTCAGCAATCACACCTTACCCAGGACTTCAGAAGCCATATCTGGAGTTTATGTATCATTTTAGTCTCCATTTGTTGTTGGTAAGGCAGAATGTTGACTGCAGCAAACACATAGTGCTCACTCTGTGCCAGGGACTGCTGGGACAACATCCACTCATCCACTCCTCACATCCTCATGGAAGTAAAGCAACCACTATTATCCCCATTTTTCAGATTAAGAAACTGAGGCAGCAGATGAATAAAAACTGGCCCAAGGCCACACATAGCTAGCAACAGGATGTGGATTCAGATAGACTGGCTCCAGAGACCGTGTGCTTCACCACGCTCTGTGCTTGAAATGCCTGAAAGGGTAATATGTCAGAATACTTAGCAATGCTAGAAAAGGGATGTTTGATAATATTAAGATAGAATAATGGAGGGTGAAAACCTAAGGATGATCTTACTTACACAAGAAAGGTCAAAAGGGAAGAGAGGTACCCATTTCAACAAGGGTGTCTATGGCTGGGGGGAGGTGGTGGGGTGGGGGCTTTTACTTGCTTTAAATAAAAGTTGGTTGATCACCATTTTCAACCCATTAGGAAATTTAAAGATTTTGTTTCAGCCTTCAGTTATGTGGGCTATAATTCTATTGCTTTGCTGAAAGTTTTATGTAAATAAAGATACAAGAAAAGACTAAAATGAGCAGCTGGTGTTATTTCTGTTTTGAAACAGGTATGTTCTGATTGGAAAAGATGTTAATGAATGGCCCGAGCCGACTCACCAGATGCTGACAATGAAACATTTAACTCTACCAATTGAAGGTTTCTGCCTCAGAAGATTAGGCACACCTTCACCTGTCTGACAGCATTGTAGGAGTAATTAGCAAACAGGGAATTCAAGAATGAATTAAAGAACGGAGTCTTAAAGGCTTTGTTCAAATACTAGCTGTGTCTTCCAGGAGGGGCCACCATGTTTATGGGGATAAGTTGGCAGGAAGTAGTGAGATTCCTTTTTTCCTTTTTTAGGCTGTGAATGAAGAGTTGTTTAGTCTTCTAAGGAGACAATCTGTCTAATGTTCACACTCACAGGATGTGAAAACATCAAAAATAGAATGAGAATTTCATATGATGAAAATAACACAAGGTCAGAAGAATATATTTAACATGGTCACCAACACAGGACTGGCCCTGTCTGACTGACTCTTGAAAGCTTTCTCTAATTTTACAGAATTTTATAGATGTATTTTTATATAAATGAAGAAAAACAGTTGAACCTTTTACGTCTGAGGCAGAGAAGCTGATGGTGAGACATGAGTTTTCATTGATTCTGTTGCCGCCTCCACTACCTAAACTTAGTTTTCCCTAAAATGTTACATTGATAATCTTATCTTGAGACTGTGGAACTTTCGGGAAGCTTCCAAATATTAGTTAAAAGGTAAATGTAAGCTGTGACCCAAATGCAAAAATAACTGTTTTTAATATACATTTTTTTTTTTTTTTGAGACAGAGTCTCACTTTGTCACACTTGGTAGAGTGCTGTAGCGTCACAGCTCACAGCAACCTCCAACTCCTGGGCTTAGGCAATTCTCCTGCCTCAGCCCCCCAAGTAGCTGGGACTACAAGGGCCCACCATAATGCCCAGCTATTTTTTTGTTGCAGTTTGGCCAGGGCCGGGTTTGAACCCACCACCCTCGGTATATGGGGCCGGCACACTACTCACTGAGCTACAGGCACCGCCCTACATTTTGTTTCGTTTTGTCAATGTGACCAGCTAATCATCTTCTTCTGGCAGTAGAAAAAAAAGGAAAAAAAAACACAAACCTCTGAGTGAGGTCTTCTGACATAAAATAAGGCACTTTTGATTTGGGGATTAAAAATCAGACATTTGCCTTTAGATCCTTCTCTCTTAAAAAGGTTGATTCAGGTCTCTGGGGTTAATCCTACCTACTGGTTACCTAATCTTACCTGTGGTTATCTGTCCTGAGAATATATCTTGACTTTTATGTATTCTCAATAATAAAAAAAATTGGCAGTTTGGGTCTCTTTTAGATTTCTAGGCAAGAGGAAGAAATTAAGAAAACTCTGGAAGCTATTTCTGGAATTAATGATATTTTTAGATCTCAGTTTTCTCCTCTCAATACTTAACATATCTATGACACAGATTAATTTTGGTTTTTCCAAATTAGTACAAATGGTTGATTTTTGTTAACAAATGGGGAACGAGTACGTTTCATGCAGAGCGTACAAAGACAGGAAACTGGGGGAGTGCAGTGGGTCTCAGCTTCAGTTGCACATTAGAATCACCTGGGTAGCTTTCCAAAACTAGGTGTCTACCCTGACAAACTGAGTTTAAAGGTGCAAGGGAGGGGTCCTGGTATCAACGGTACTGACAGCTCCCCGGTGATTCTAATGAGAACTGGATCAAAGAGCCAGGCCTAAGTGTACTGCAACCTTGTGAAGTAGGAGAAAAACACAGGCTGGCAAGTTTGGATGTGTATAGGTCTGGCTGATTTAGACTTTATTATGCTTCTATTATCAAAATAATGCTGTGTCTTCTCCGTCCTCTGCAGAATCTCGGGTTCCCAGTCCTCAGAGCTCATTCCTCCTCCATCGATGCAATCCCTTAGTCTCTCATCTCATCTGATAGTTTAAAATAAGCTCTCCAGGCTGAAAACTTCAGCCTGAATCAGAATTCCAGACTACAATGGATGCCAAGATGCCAAAGAGACACCTCAAACTTAACATATTCGGAACGGAACCCTTGATCAGCTCCCACATCAGCCTTCAACCACGGGCATCTGTTCCTCTGCAGCCTTCCCAGTCCAGTAAATGGCAGCTCCATCCTTCCAGGCCCTCAGGCTGAACATCTCTAATTCCTCTTATACATACATAAATATCCAATTTGCCAGCAATTCCTATTAGTTTAGCATTCAAAATATATCCAAAATCTGATACATCTCACCTCTTCCACTGCTATTACCTTTGATCAAACCACCCTAAGCTCTTGTCTGGATTAAAGCTTCTTACCGGGTCTTCCTGTTTCTCACTGTTGCTTTCCCCCTCAAACCCCCACTTTAACAGAGCAACCATAGGCTTCCTTTCAAGGTAGAAGTGGGATCTTGTCCCTTGTCCCTTCAGAGCCCTCCAATGGCTTCCCCTCTCTGAATAACAGGTGAGTCCCTACAATGGCTAATAAGCCCCACACAGCATTGCTGGCCCCTCTCCCATTGCCTCTGCCACGATCCTGTGACTCTCCCTCTCCCATCTGCTCCTCCCCCTCCCTCTAACGCACCAAGCATTCTGCTGCCCCAGGTCATGGCCTTCTGTTCTCTCTACTTGGAATCCCCCCGCCACAAACATCCACACGCTGGCTCCTCCTGTCCTTCAGTCTCTGATTCAACGTGCCGTTGAAGCCTACAACCTTCCCACCTCTATCCTGGCACTCCTTCTTCATCGTTTTATTTTACTCCATCACTTCCTACCATCTGATGTGCTGTATATTAAAACGTCAGCTTATCCCTACTAGACAGGAAGCTAGATAAGGGCAAGAACTTATTTGTGTTTTGCTCATCGTTGTACCACTAGGGCCTAGAACAGGGCGGGCACAAAGCAGGTATCAGATAAACACCCAGAGGAATGAATGAATGAGTGAAGTACCTAGTGAATAGATGAAAAATCTTTTCATTGGCATCTTGTACAGCAAACTTGCATCAGAGGCAGTTCTGAAAAGTATCAGGGCTACAATTTCATTAACACGCTCAGCTTCAGTACGGATGATGTTCCAAATCAGTTCAGTTTCCTGGGGCCCTGGAATCTTTTAAGTTGTGTCCTTCTGCCCCCAGGGTAACTTGTCAAAAACCTACTGGGTACCCTACAGCTTTAAAAAGTGGGCAGCTAACTTTAACTTCTGGCTGAAGTTGTTCAGATGGGGCTGTAAATGAGAACTCGGAGGGAAGTGTGAGGCCCTTGCTTTGCAGGTTTAGTCATTCTTCACTGGAAAGAGGCACTGTGCTGGCTGTCATTACATACACACGACCTGGTTTACGGTGTCTGTTTCAATTAGGGTAACTTCCAAGAAGAGACATGACCAAATAAATAATTGGAGAGATGCAACTCTGAAAGGACAATTGCTATTCATCGGTCTCTGTTTTCAAGTTGAGATTGAGAGATCTACACTTCAAGTGAATGGGATCTCCTGGGTAAGATTCTTCACTTCAAACACAGTAAACGAGTGTTGTTTTGTGATGCACATTTTAGTACTGCTCGAGGCAAACTTTCTAAATATTGATAGTAATAATAATAAACAGCCTCCCTTGCAACTGACAGCCAGTGCACAGAACAGGAGGTGCTGAAAGCAGGCTGCGTGGCTGCCTGGACTGGCGAAGGCCGCATCAGAAAGCCCAGGCTCCAGAACCACAGAACGTGGCTCCTCACTTCTTTGGAACTCCCCTGGCAGAAGGGTAGGGTGGCCATGACTGAGGACACGTGAATTGATTATTAATGTGTAAAATTAATTAATCTCTTTAGTTCTATGACAGGTTGATTTTAGTTTGAAATAAATAAGGAACTATGAAATTAAAAGTTTCTAACACTAAGATCTGCCGTTAAGGAGCACACAGTGACACAGATTCGGTAGTGGGAGGTGCCACTGTACAGCAAGTGGGGTCTTTCATGCCTCTTTGCCATTAAGCTGCAAGTGACAAGAGCAGGTAGAGCTCAGCTCTGACGAGGCTGACACATGGAAACACTTGGCCCCTTTGTCCCTGCTCCATCACTCAGACTGAGCAAGCAGTAGACAGCTAACATGCCTCTCCCAGCTATTTCCAGAGACTTGGGTTTAAATCCTGACTGTATCAACTATCAGCTTCGAGAGTGGGTGATCTTGCTCAGCTTCCATGTCTGCTCAAAATGAGGTGAAAGCAACTACCTGGAAGGGTGGGTAGAGGTTTCAAGTGAGATCGTGTATGAGTACCCAGCACAGAGCCTGGCACAGAGTGAGCACCGCAAATGGCAGCTCTCAGGATTATTGTTACTGTTATAAGTAGAATTATGAAATAGTATTGTGGGGGTTCAAATTTGGTAGTTTCCAGGACTGTCCAGGGAAGGGGTCATCATTCAGGATGAGTCCTGCAGCACTTCCGAGACATCTGTGAATGGTGACTGCTGAGGACTGCCACGGGGACAGAGGCTCCCTCCTGTGGACGCAGCCAAACCCTCACTGGCCCTCACCTGATGACAAGTTCTGTACTCTGTTTCCATTATTACGGATACACAGCTGTATTATCTTTATAAGGTGCATGTGTTTTAATAAAGGTATGCAATATGAATTATTAAAATCAGGGTAATTGAGGTATCCAAAATCTCAGGCATTTATCATTTCTTTGTGTTAGGAACATTCCAATTCCACTCCTTTAGTTATTTTAAAGTATACTTAAATTATTGTTGATTATAGTTACATTATCAAATATTGGTCATTCTAACTCTCTAACTATATTTTTTGCCTCTAGTAACTATCCCCACTTTATCCACCCACTCCCTGCTACCTTTCCTGGCCTCTAGTAACCATATTTCTACTGTCCATCTCTATTCTCTTAATCCAGAGAGGACCTGCAAAACTAACTCTCTAATTACTTTTTTTTTCTTTTTTTTTTTGAGACAGAGTCTTACTTTGTCACCCTCGGTAGAGTGCCATAGCATCACAGCTCACAGCAACCTCCAACTTCTGGGCTTAAGTGATTCTCTTGCCTCAGCCTCCCAAGTAGCTGGGACTACAGGCACCTGCCACAACACCTGGTTATTTTTTGTTGCAGTAGCCACTGCTGTTTTAGCTGGCTGGGGCTGGGTTCGAATCCACCACCCTCGGTATATGGGGCCGGCACCTTACCCACTTAGCCACAGGCGCTGTCCTCAACTCTCTAATTTCAAATCAATTATTTTTAATATTCAGCTCCCACATGTGAGTAAGAACATGTGACCTTTGTCTTTCTGTGCTTGGCTTTTTTCACTTAACATAATGTTCTCCAGTGATATCCATGTTGTTCAACAGCAGGGTTTCATTCTTTTTTGGGGCTATATAATATTCTACTGTGTATATGTACCTCAGTTTCTCTATCCATTCATGGAAACTTGGACTGATTCCAAATCTTGGTGACTGTGAATAGTGCTGCAATAAACATAAGAATGCAGATATCTTGTCAATATACTAATTTCTCCTCATCTGGATATATACCCAGCAGTGGATTGCTGGGTCATATGGTATTTTCAGTGTTAGTTCTTTGAGGAACTTCACACTGGTCTCAACAGCGGCTGCCTTAATTTACGTTCCACCAGCTGGGTACAAGGGTTCCCCTTTCTCCACATCCTCACCAGCACTTGTTATTGCCTGTTGTTTTGATAAAAGCCATTTTAACTAGGTTGAAATATCTCATTGTATCAATATTTTTGATTTTCATTTCTCTGATGACTGATGATATTGAGCATTTTTTCATATAATGAAAATATAATAGCCACTGGTTATTTGCATGACTTCTTTTGAGAAATGTCTATTCAGATCCTTTGCCCATTTTTAATCAGATTATTTTATCTTTTCCTATTGAGTTGTAGGAGCTCTATATCTTGTAGTTATTAATTCCTTGTCAGATGGGTAGTTTGCAAATATTTCCTCCATTCTACGGGCTCATTCCTTGTTGACTGCTTCCTTTGTTGTGCAGAAGCATTTTAGCTTGACGTTATTCCATGTGCGTATTTTGCTTTGGTTGCCTGTGCTTTGCCCAGACCAATGTCTTGAGGCGTTTACTCAATATTTTCTTTTAGTAGTGCCATAGTTGCAGGTCTTAGATATACATCTTTAGTCCACTTTGATTTGATTTTGTATATGGTGAGAGATGAGTCTAGTTTCATTCTTCTACATATGGATATCCAGTTTTCCCAGCACCGTTTATTGAAGAGACTGTCCTTTCTATACTGAGTGTTCTTTGCAACTTTGTCTAAGATAAGTTCACTATAGATGTGTGCATTTATTTCTAGATTCTCTATCCTGCTCCATTAGCCTATGTGTCTGTTTTTATGCCTGTACCATGCTGTCTTGGTTACGATAGCCCTGTAGTATGCATATAAATGAAAGTCAGGTAATGGGATTTCTCCATTTTTACTCTTTTTACTTAGGATGACTTCGGCTGTTCTGGGCCTTTTGTGGTTCTATATAAATTTTAGGATTATTTTTTCTATTTCTCTGAAGAATGTCATTAGTGTTTTGATGGTGATTGCACAGAATCTATAGGCTTCTTTGGATAGTGTAGACATTTTTACAGTATTGATTCTTCCAATCCATGAGCATGGAATATCTTTCTATTTTTATGTGTCCTCTAAGTCCTGTATTAAGTGGCCCCCTGTCAGAGTTCTGGCTTATGGAAAGTAGTGATTCTATCTCTTGCTTTTTTTTTTTTTTTTCGCAATCTTTCCATATTATTTTGTTTGGAAAGTTTGAAAAGAAGCATGAGTATTTCCTTTCATAAAGGGATTTATATAAGAATAACCTTCAAATTGTAGGTATTCTGAAATTATTTTAAATATGCTTTAATTTTTTTTTAAGACACGGTCTTAAAGAAAGCAAGACCCCCTGTGGGAGTGAGTGCTAGGGAAAATGGGCACTAAATGGAGGGTTTTCTTTTGTTCAGGTAACAGTTTATGAAATATTGGCATACTTCTATATCCAAAATGCTGTGGTTTATCCATACGGATACAAAAGAAAATCAAACAGACATTAGAAATTGGGAAAAAATATGAGAAACCCAGTTACAGATTAGAAACACTACAGCTGGGTTTTATGCTTCTTAAAAGGGACCAAAATATCATATGCTGAAACCATACAATGAGGAAGAAGGTGATATGTGGAAAGCAGGGTCCAGGCCTACCGAGTTGTTTTTTTGAAAAAATTTTGCCTATTTTTATATAGCACTTAGTAATGTATCATGAGAATTTATGTCCTAAGTATCTCCTTTTGGCTGATGATGAGATATAAAGTATTTAAAATTGAGGTAACTCAAAGTTGTTTTGATTTGCATTTCTCTTAATACATTCCTTTTGGAAAGATATTTGGAGAATACTTAGAGATCTAAAAATAGATCTGCCATTCAATCCTATAATTCCCTTATTAGGTATATATCCTGAAGACCAAAAATCACATCATAATAAAGATATTTGTACCAGAATGTTTATTGCAGCCCAATTCATAATTGCTAAGTCATGGAAGAAGCCCAAATGCCCATCGACCCACGAATGGATTGATAAATTGTGGTACATGTATACCATGGAATACTATGCAGCCTTAAAGAAAGATGGAGACTTTACCTCTTTTGTGTTTACATGGATGGAGCTAGAACATATTCTTCTTAGCAAAGTATCTCAAGAATGGAAGAAAAAGTATCTAATGTACTCAGCCCTACTATGAAGCTAATTTATAGCTTTCATATGAAGGCTATAACCCAATTATAGCATAAGAATATGGGGAAAGTGACAAGGGAGGGGAGGGAAGGGGAAAGGATGGGTGGAGGGAGAGTAAATGGTGGGGCCACACCTATGGCGCATCTTAGACGGGTTTGGGCAAAACTTACTAAATGCAGAATACAAATGTCTTCATA